>JACEVL010003916.1:10000-11719 GCA_020284085.1 Aporrectodea caliginosa
GACCTAATGTGGACCGACGGACTGCTTCGCAAGCTTCGTCAGTATAACATCAACTGGATAAGATATTTCCTGAGAGGCCGTAACCTTCGCGTCCGTGTTGGGATGGCTATATTCGACCTCTTCGCGATGGAAAACGGATCGCCACAGGGCAGCGTCATCAGCCCTGTGTTGTTCATCATAATGCAGTGTTATTTAAGTTAACTAAAATTGAAAGTAACTTTATCGTTAACCTATAAGTTCTATTTCAGTTAACTTAAACTAAAACTAAAACTGAAAAGTTCTGAAAACTGTAACTTAAACTAAACTGAAAGTACAAAACTAAAACTAAACTTGAAAGTTGAAAACTGAATTATAGTGGGGTACGGGAGCTGAAAAATATATCACATCTGGCAACCAATGCGCCCCTTTGGTTCCAGATAGTACATGGGTAGACGAGTACATAAAGCTCGGGACACAAATTTTCACGGTCATCTAGCGGCTATGGCATCCATTATACAAAATGGCCGACCGATATACATATTGTTCAATATCTCAGCTTCTCTTTCACTTAGAATCGAGATTTTGGTGTCTAAACATACATATTTAGGGGCAAGGATTCCAATGGCACTAATTGCAAACACTTATCTACACGAAATTGGCAGCCATTTCCCAAGATGGCCGATGGGTATAGAACTTTGTCAATATCTCAGCTTCTACTTCACTTAGAATCATGATCTTGGTGTCTAAACATATATAATTATGGACAAGGATTCCAATGGAACTAATTGCAAACACTTACGTACACGAAATTGGCGGCCATTTTTCAAATGACCGATCGAAATGAAACTTTTGTTCATATCTCAGCTGCTAGTTCGCTCATAATCGTGATCTGCAAACGATCGAAGGAGGCCAGAAAGTGAAGTGGACCGCACTTCCCGAAAGGTCTCATGCCTGTCGTTAACTGCTCAGATGTGACTGCGAGAAGGGCTGTAGGGACAGTGACAATGTGTGAAAGTTGCTCTACACTCTACAGTGTACTGATCTGTGTCTGTGTAGAGGCCACTGTGACCATGAATGACGTGGACGATGCTGTGTAACTCTGTGGGGAGTACTTTCTCTGGACACTGGTTCCGAAATGTGGACTGAACTATTGTCAATATACATTTACGAGAACATTAAAAACATCCTGAATTGCTGATATAATACCAGCATTTGTTTTATTTCCACATGAACATAAGCAGCACACTAAGTTTCAGAAATGGTATGATTAAATGACTTAGATTGAATTATACTATCCTTATACACTGTTAGAAGTAGAGGTTTTTTAAATAGTTTTTTAATGGTATTATAAAGTACTCAAGGTTTTCCAGCTGATAGAATACCTATCCGGTTTTTGTTAGCAGTAAACCGTTTCTAAACCATTTGAAATGGTTCTTGAAATTACCTTAACGGACCATCCTCGATGTTTATGCCACGCAGATTCTCCATATGTACGAGGCATTTGCAATGGGCATAGGCCTACGAATGTGGAGTCCTGTCGACATTACGGCTATATATATGTCTGGTGATTGTCCAAGCAATTCTATATTACAAATGCCACTGGTTTTTATAGATTTCTACACAACCATGCATGTATGCATGCATGCGCGCTCGGAGCTTCGCCTTTTCCCCATGCAGGACCCTTTCTCTTACTTTCTTTTCTCATCTTAAGACTGTTCTTTTTAGCCGTGCTGGAGTTGG
>JACEVL010003917.1:0-11719 GCA_020284085.1 Aporrectodea caliginosa
ATATATATATTGGGGCCGATCGATGGGGCACCGTGGTCAATTGGTTAGAGCACTCGGCCTGTAACGCGGAGAGTATGGGTTCGAACCTCACCGTAGGCAGTTACTGTGTAGGGACCTTGAGCAAGTCCTTCGCTCACAATTACTGCGCAATATAATAAATTGTATATGCGACATCGTCGTGTGTGCACTTCTGAACTAAGTTGTAAGGAAGGCAATATCAATGTACAGTTGTATTGTATATATATGTTTGTTCTTTTGTATCTTATGTAGGCCTACCAATTTATGTACATACATACATACAGACATAGGTCTGTATGTACTAAAGTATGTACCTATGTATGTATGTATATACCAAAGTATGCACCTATGTATATATTATGTACCTTTGTAAGAACCTACATATGTATATATCATATATATAGTTTACCATTACATCATTATATAGGCCTATTTGAGTTAAAGTGGCATGATGATGGTGCTTGGGGTAGCGGTGGTGATGATGATGGTGATGATGTTATATAATCATGTTTTTATAGCGCTTGTGAGGTTCTACAAAGCACTGGATAAATACATATATATATATATATATATACATAAATACATGCATACATACATACATACGTACATGCATACATACTGACAGACATGCACACATACATACTTATATACATACATACATACATACATACATGCATACATACATGCATATATACATACATACATACATACATACATACATACATACATACATACATACATACATACATACATACATGCATATATACATACATACATACATACATACATACATACATACATACATACATACATACATACTGTACATATATACATAAATACATACATACAAACATACATGCATGCATACATACTGACAGAAATGCACACATACATACATACATACTTATATACATACATGCATACACAAAATGCACACACAACGACGCAAGAGCTCACGCGTATACACACGCCTCCAAATACGCTCTGATAACGCTCTGAGCAAACGTAGAACGGATCCTTATCTTTAATCTGTTTACGACCGGAGATCAACTTTTCCCGCCTCTGTGATTTCCCGCCAGTGTGATTATTAGCCTATTTCGTCATTAACATTCAAGTCACGTTCGTAAAGTACACCACACAAGTTCCATATGCGATGGTACTTCTATTATACACCCCATCAATTGACTTGAACTAGGCCTACTTAAGTATTGTGCTATATAAATTTAACATTTAAGTAATAAACCTTACCACGGCTTTTAAAATTTCTATACGATTTCTCAGCGTTATCGACGTTCTAATTCTTGTCATTTAATAAATAATAATAATGTTGCTTTACTAACTTAGAGGATAAATGACTGTGAGAAACATCTCTTTACATTGCTAGATGGCAGAGCAAAACAGTTCAAAAGCCAGAATCAAATGATCTAATTGTATTCGCTAGATGGCGATGGTGAGGATTAAAAACACCGAAAACAGACCAAATCTGTTGAAAGTGAATCTTACACAAGACGGGTTTATGACGATTTTGACAAATTTCATCGGAAATAAGACTCGATATGAACTTGCGGCTGCAGGAAAACATCTACCGTCGTCGGAAATCAGGTAATCCTCGACAGTGCCACTGAATGCTATAGGCATATGACCTGCATCTTCTGAAGAAGCCATACTGTGGCCAACAGGCCCTACATACCATCCTCCGGAAGATTCACAAAAAATTACTGTCATAATATCTACTCGATACTTTATCTTGAAAATCCTTGAGAGAGTTGTGGCTAACAGGCTTACCTATCATTTGATATGCAACCAATCTATAGTAATTGTCATCCACTGAAAAGGCTTTGCGTACTCTGTCCACAATCATATAATCGATTCTATGTTTAGTAGGCCTAAATAATAATAATAATAATAATAATAATAATAATAATAATAATAATAATAATAATAATAATAATAATAATAATAATAATAATAATAATAATAATAAGTATACCGAAGCTGCTATACACGTTAAGAACGTCAGCCTGCTTCCTAAACGAAGGACTTCTACACGATTTCGACGAAGTCTTGAGAACTGGTCTGTGTAGCCTTCTCAATATTCACATGAGCGACGACCAATGGATCCAGGCATCTTTACCTGTGAGAAACGGTGGTCTGGGCATTCGTAGTGCCGTTATGCTGGCAACTTCCGCTTTTTGGCATCAGCCGCTGGCACGCGAATCCTTCAAGACCGACTGCTACACGAAGTCGCTGTAATGCCCACAGATCCATTGGTAGAGAAGGCTTCTGGGTCGTGGTCATCAAGATCGAACGCACCTCCTCCCGTCGACCAGAAGGCTCATATACAAAGAGAATGGGACAGCAAACTGATCTCACATGCACTTCAAGGCCTATCAGACAGAGCTAGTGATCCAACCGTTAAAGCCAGGTTGTTGGCAGTGCAATCGCCACACTCTGGAGACTGGCTTCATGCTCTTCCCATATCAACAGCAGGATTGCGGATGTCGGGAGAGGTGCTAAGGATCGCATCTGGTATCCGGCTGGGCACTGCGTTGTGCGAAAAACACACTTGCAAATGTGGTGTCGTAGTAGAATCCAACGAACCTTGAACTCAAAAGGCTGCAACGAATCCAAAACTCCTTAGCTCGTGTAGTGATGCGTGTCCCACTACGAACATGCTCCTCAGTCCTACTCCACGATCTGCATTGGCTTCCTGTTGAATTCAGAATAAAATTTAAATTGGCCTGTTTGACCTACAAAGCCCTCAGTACCAGCACACCTACCTATATTCATGCATTACTAACTCCTTACATCCCTCCTCGTTGCCTGCGATCATCAAGTACGGGTCTTCTAGCTGAGTCACGATGCAGAACAGTTATGGGCTCTCGTGCATTCCACGCCTCTGCTCCAAGGGAATGGAATCGACTACCACTTTCTCTTCGTAGCTCAACTTCACTTCCTTCCTTCAAAAAGCGGCTCAAAACTCACTATTTCTCCTTGGCTTTCAAGGATTTAGAAATCTAAGTGCATCTTCACCTGGCGGCTGACTATCCGCGCCTCAGATTCACATGTCGGTGTGACCTTGCGCGCGTTATAAAATTTATTTAATAATAATAATAATAATAATAATAATAATAATAATAATAATAATAATAATAATAATAATAATAATAATAATAATAATAATAATAATAATAATAATAATAATAATAATAATAATGGATTCTCTTGCATCAAAGGTGCGGGAAGACATCAACGGCATGGAATGATCAACGACGTGATTTGGCGGGCCTTCACCAGAGCCAAAATACCGGCCATCAAAGAGCCCAATGGCCTCTCCAGATCTGACGGCAAAAGGCCTGACGGAGTAACCATCATACCTTGGCACAGAGGGCGTTGCTTGGCATGGGATGTTACGGTGCCAGACACTTGCTGCATCTTACGAGCATTTAACATCGCTAAACGCAGGAGCGGCAGCGGAAAAAGCAGCCCGCAATAAGGAATCCAAATATGCCGCTATCTCACAGTCCCATCATTTCGTACCTGTTGCAGTCGAAACTTCAGGAAGTTGGCATGCAGAGTCACTGTCGTTTGTTCAGGAACTAGGAGGCAGGATCTTTGCAGCGACCGGCGACCAGCGTGAGACCAGTCATCTGCTGCAACGCCTATCGGTCGCCCTACAGATTGGAAACTCACTGTCTGTTTTAGCCACCGCGGACTGCAACAACAGTAGCCCAGGACTGAATGACGGCATATAAAAATTATTGAAACAGCCATTTTTAATAATAATAATAATAATAATAATAATAATAATAATAATAATAATAATAATAATAATAATAATAATAATAATAATAATAACGCGTGGTTGATACGCTAGCGCCTTCCTACCTGCAGGCAACGGCCGTAACAGCAGGAGCCGCAGCAGAAATTGCGGACAACAGGAAAAATCAAAAATACCAGACCCTTCTGGACATACATGACTTCATCCCGCTGGCCCTGGAAACTTTAGGTCCCATTAACTTGAGAGGCCTTGAATTAATCACAGAGATGGGCCGTCATCTGACAAAGGCGACGGACGAAGTCAGAGAGACAACCTTTCTGTTTCAAAGACTTTCTTTGACAATTCAGCGCTTTAACGCTGTGGCCTTCGCCGGCTCTTTTGTTGACCTTATGCCCGAGATGGAATAATAATAATAATAATAATAATAATAATAATAATAATAATAATAATAATAATAATAATAATAATAATAATAATAATAATAATAATAATAATAATAATAATAGTAATAATAATAATAATAATAATAATAATAGTAATAATAGTAATAATAATAATAATAATAATAATAATAATAATAATAATAATAATAATAATAATAATAATAATAATAATAATAATAATAATAATGATAATAATAATAATCTTTAATCAAGCGCCTGACAAACGCACTGCGCTGTACATTTACACGTTATGCAATTGAAACAATTCACAAGAACACAAATGACAGAAGACATAAATCTTAACTACTAACAGCCTGCAATACACGGCGCTAATAGCAGCCTACAAAGCATGTCCGCCCTAGGGAACTCGAAATCGGTACCTCTCGCTCTCTATGCCAGTGTGCTATCCAATGCGCTATCGGGCCCCCACTCAGTCTCAATGATCTTTCTGCTACTTTTGATACAATCGATCATAGAATGCTTTTTACGGTCTTGAACACTAGTTCAGGCTATCGGGTGATGGTCTCAGCTAGCTGGTTCGCATGTAACTGCAGTATCCGAGCACTGAGTCTGCGCACACTGATGAATTAACGCGGTTCTGTACTTGAACATCTGATGTTCACATTTGGCCTATATACCACTTCACTTGTTGTGCCTCTGGAATCCTGTATATCTGCATTTATAAGTTTTCTGTTTGTTCTAATGAACCTCGACTGGTTCTGTTCAAGGGATCGTGATTGGAAATTCAGTGTTTAAAAAAGATTGATGCCTTCTTCAATACAATAAGAGCGCCATAGAAGTCATCATTTGATTGGCAGAGGGGCTCGAATGTTTTTTCTTTTACCATGCTTTATCTTTGTAGCCTATATTTAACACCTACGTATGTCATTTTCAAAGTAATTTTCAGTTTAAATATAAATATTAATGCATCACTTCGAAGATGTGACCTAAGATATTGGGGACCAGAGCCAGCAAGACAGTTACGCATGAGGGAGAAGACCTTGAATTGGATACGCTGGCGGATGGGGAGCCAGTGCAGGGAGTCACGGGTAAAAAGGATGTAATATGGTCGAATTTCGCAATGCCCCCGTTTAGGATGGCCTGAAGCCTAGATGTACTTTTGGAGGAGAGACCAATGTAGACCGCATTCCCATAGTCAATCCTGGCGCAGATCAAGGCATGGACCAAAGTCGTGATAGCGTGCAGTGGGAGTGATTGGCGGATGACACGGAGTTGGCGCGAGAGACACTATTGACGTAATCAGCCAGAGAGAGGACAGGATAGAGGATCAACAGAGGAAGAGAAATGGAAACTTAAGACAAAGGGAGTCAGCATCAAGCTTGGCAAGCTGGGCGCGATTACCAAGTCAGATGTATTGGGTCCTGTCTTGGTTTAGAGTTTTAGACGGAGACGATTTGAGGACAATCATCGGTCAAGAGCAGCTGAAGCAGTTGAAATACGTTCAACCATAGCAGCCGCTGTGTTTGCAGGGCCATGAAGGTATGCCTGCGTGTCAACAGCATATTGGTGGGATTGGACAACCAGTGGACTAGTTATGCTATCGAGATTCCTAATGTTCGAACTTGTACTCTCCGTGTTACAGGCCAAGCGGTGCAACCAATCGGCCCGACCTTCATAATTATGCAGGTGAATAGGTAAATTCATTTCTGGTCATTTTTTACTTTAGATTTAAAACTGCAATTGTATGGTGTTACGGTTACCTAATGCACATAAAGGCTACACACATGTTATAAGTAGATAATTTTATTAAGTGCACTGAAATTTTATAAAGTGTACTGCATGATACATTTTTACGTTGGATATCGTTGGTTAAACATTGGACAGAGTTATAGCTAGTGCCAGTTGCGTAACGAAAGAGTTCACCCACTTAACTAAATGTACGCCTTTTAAAACAATGTGAAGCGATATAATTTCGAAGCTTCCACTTGCATATTTTAGGAGTCAGTTTTGTTTACCCAAGACGACATGTTTGAATTATCGTAACAATAGCCCATAGAAGAAAAGAAGAACCAGAGCAGTCCCTTAAGCTATTACTGAGGCAGACATGGGTATGAAGTGTTAGCGACTTAATATTTCTTAGCCTCAGCAAATGAGGGTGGGTGCTCCCTTGCCGTCTCATCTTCCCATTGACAGTGTGCAGTCATAGCTGAGTTGGCTAGAGTCGCAGGTGAAGCTGAAATCTTGACAATTTTTCTCCTGGCGGGGATTTGAACCCCCCCGACCTCTGGGCTGACAA
The DNA here is from genome assembly GCA_020284085.1 of Aporrectodea caliginosa. Lineage (NCBI taxonomy): Eukaryota > Metazoa > Annelida > Clitellata > Crassiclitellata > Lumbricidae > Aporrectodea > Aporrectodea caliginosa. Next base: position 6,500 of record JACEVL010003917.1, read on the forward strand.
TCCAGCACTATAACCACTAGACAGCCTGTAACATCTCAATCAAAGTGACTTGGATTCCGTTGATCATCGGCAGATATGTAAAATCATTAGGCCTAACTGTGCTCCGCTCGAGTAATGTAGCCTATCTAATCTCCACCATTACAGTTTACGGGCTTTGCTAGTCCTAAGCCTGGATGAAGGAGAAGCCAATCAACTTTCCCTTCCTATTGCCTTCCCCAGTCTCTTCGCCTTGAGCTACTAGCCCTCTCACCTTCCCAGTTCCGGACACGCCTTATAGTAGAGCGGCATAGCAAAACAATTGTGCATTTTGTGATACAAGCATGAAATTTGGTACACACATTATACATGGTATTAGGACGAGATATAGATATTGGGCCACGCTGAATTATTTTTGTGTGGAAATGGCGGCCATTTTCAAAATGGCCGACCTAATATAGAGATTTTCAATATCTCAGCTTCTAGTTCACTTAGAATCATGATCTTGGTGTCTAAACATACATAATTAGGGGCAAGAATTCCAGTAGAACTAATTTCAGCCACATATCTGCATGAGATTTGCAGCCAGGGACGTCATTTGGGGAGGGGAGGGGGCAATCTGGTGCAAATATGGAACAATTGCTTATTGTATTGTATTTGTATTTGAACACTTATTATAGCGCCCCTACCAGATTTCCCATTCAGAGGCGCTCCCGACTACTGCGCGAACGCTGAATCGGAGTTTTTTTCTGAAAATGGGTTGCCAAAGTCTTCTATCACACTGAGAAGTGAATGGACATCGTTGGCAAATGCCGTTTGAACATTAGTTGTCTGGTCGTGATGACGTGTGTGAAATCGCGTTTCCTTGTAACTGCAGGCGCTTTGAAATTCTTGTACAACTCTGGGGCTACTTCTGGTCCTGCCGTCATCCAACGGTGAAGGGCACTTGGATTGTCAGCCAGACCAACAGTTGATAAGTGCATTGTTCTGTTCATGTGCCTGATCAATGGCAATTGAGGATAACACCTTTCTCGTTGTCTGCACAGTAAATTTGCCAGCCTTGAATTCTTTGGCCACATTTGGATGTTTTGTAAACAGTTCAGCCATATCTCTCAGATGGGATCTCTCAGACATCCATCTGGCATAGTTGGTGTGGTCCAGGGCATGAAACCATGGAGTGTGTTCTGTTAGTGCCTCTAGATACGTATCAAATGACGCCTGGCGCAAAGATCGTAGCCTACCTACTTACTTCAGACTCCACCGCTACACTCATCCACTCTTTTATCACAGTCCGACTTGATTACTGTTGTTCACTCTATGTTGGTCTCCCAGCTTGTCGGTTGGGGTGCCTGAACCGGGTCCTGCGCTCTGCCGCACGCCTTTGCGGACGTATCCCCAAATTTGGCCACGTCTCAGGTTATATGCTGGATGGGCTTCATTGGCTCCCCTACTGCAGCGGATCTCGTATCGGATCATCGCATTGGTCTGCCGGTCCTTGCGCGGCCTATCCCCTGCCTATCTACGCGACCTCTGCTGCCCTCTGAAACCATGCGGACGTGCTCCGGGTCGTCGCTCTCTCCGCTCTACTGAGCGGGGCGTGCTCATGGTCCCTTTTGCCCGCACAGCTACTAAGCAGAATCGGGCCTTCTCAGTGGTTGGCCCCTCCCTCTGGAACGGGCTTCCTTTGATGCTGCGCTTGCATCCCAGAATCCACTCTGAATCTTTTTATACTTGCCTCAAAACTGTCCTTTTCAGCCGTGCTGTGGTCGGGAGCGCTCCTGAGTAGTAACCTTGAAGGGGCGCTATATAAAACTTCGTAATGAATGAATACCGGTACATATACAAATACCAGTAGCTCAAGTTTCAACACAATTGTCCAGTACTGAAACTGAGGAAAAGCAAGTTCTCTGCGTCGACACCAGTCTTGGAATTCTTCGCTACCGACTGAATCAGCTAAATGCATTTGCGATCTGCGATCATTTGCCCGCTGTTGTAAGATGTACAGAGCAGCTGCTGTAACTTGATGAGCTCGTCTTGTTCGTGTCATGTGAGCTGCTCTCAAGAATGAATCGGCTGTTCATGGCGTTGCAATCTTCGCTTGAACTAGGGCTTGGACCCAACCACTACTTTGCAACCAGTCTCCTAATGTCTTCAAAGCTGCCATTTCAATAATTATGGCGACCACCAAACATCACTACTAAATTAAATCTGTCTTCACCGTATCTCTCAGGCCACTTCCACTGAATCCACTTGGCCAAAACAAACAGAGGCTGCTGGTCAATGGTGATTATTCGAGTCTTCCCCTGATTCAGATGATTAACACAATCCCTCACAATATCCATTGAACGACGGACGGATCATGGCGATTGAGTGCGCTTCCTCAATGAAATTGGAAGCAGAGCAGTTGAATAGATGACTGGAGAACCTGATGGCTGGCGGCTAGCGTGAAAAGCAGCCCAAAACATGTTTTCTTCACGACCTGGAAAGAGCTGGTGTCCTGCAAGTGCAAGAAGGATTGTGTAAGAAGATGTTCGTGCAGGAAGCACTCACTTCCATGTACTGCTTTGTGTGTCTGTGAGGGCAACTGTTCAACACGCAGTGATCCTTAGGTGAATACATACATTTAATTTCAACAGTTTCAAATGTAACCTTGATTTGGAAGAAACATGTTGGAGACAATTTGAAAAATAAAAAAATTAAAAATTTGAACTGGACTTTTAAAGTTTATTAGCCTGATTTTTCCTTGATTTTTTTAACTTTGAACATTGACACTTTTAAAGGCTGTAATCTGGATTTCTAAGAAAAACATGTATAGACTATTGCAGGAAGAAAATTCAAAAATTCTATTGTCATCATTTTGGTCACCGTTTTAAACCAAAATATTTGGGGCGACAGCCCACCCCACCCCCAAATGATGTCCCTGGCTGCAAATATCGTGTAGATATGTGTCTGCAATTTCTTCTATTGGAATTCTTGCCCCTACTTATGTATGTTTAGACTCCAAGATCACGATTCAAAGTGAACTAGAAGCTGAGATATAGAAAAATCTATATTTTCGTTCGGCCATTTTGGAAAATGGCTGCCATTGAGGCCAGTGGCAAAACTGCGATGGCCCTATAGGTACAATCTGCCCTTAGGACATGTTCATACTATGTAACAAATTTCATGTTTCTATCAGTTAATAAGGATCCTGAGTGGCCGAGTGGGTTGGTAACTTGCTCGTCACGCCGGCGCCCGGGTTCGCTTCCCGGTCGGGTCGGTTTATCAGAGATTAATTTCTCGGATCTTTACTGCGGGTGGCTCGGTCGCATAATAGACGTGGAGTACAATACAACACACAATACAACACACCACAATACAACTGGGGCGCGGTGGTTTGGGGGTTTGTTCGGTGCCTTGCAGCTGGAGGGTTGCGGGTTCGAATCCACCTCAAAGTCGCCGCGTAGGGACCCTGGGCAAGTCCTTCACTCGCAATTGCTCATGCGCTTCGGCGTGAAACTCCGATTCAGCGTTCGCGCAGTAGTCGGGAGCGCCTCTGAATGGGAAATCTGGTAGGGGCGCTATAACAAGTGTTCAAATACAAATACAATACAATAAGCAATTGTTCCATATTTGCACCAGATTGCCCCCTCCCCTCCCCAAATGACGTCCCTGGCTGCAAATCTCATGTAGATATGTGGCTGAAATTAGTTCTATTGGAATTCTTGCCCCTAATTATGTATGTTTAGACACCAAGATCATGATTCTAAGTGAACTAGAAGCTGAGATATTGAAAATCTCTATATTAGGTCGGCCATTTTGAAAAATGGCCGCCATTTCCACACAAAAAATAATTCAGCGTGGCCCAATATCTATATCTCGTCCTAATACCATGTATAATGTGTGTACCAAATTTCATGCTTGTATCACAAAATGCACAATCACTCCATATTTCGGAGCTATGCCGCTGCGCTATTAAGACTTTCTTGTTCGCTGACGCAGGCACTGACGCAGGTCGAGAGCGCTGCTGATTTCTGAGCGGCGCCATATAAATGTTCGGTTACAATACAATTACAATTTTCGTTATGACACAGCGTCTTTGGACAGAAACTCTGCAAGGCACCCCACCCCCATAAATTATGAGCCAGTCTTACCATGACTTGAGCTCTAATACTCTCCTTATTTGACAGCGACTGAAGAAGGTAGGTATACTAGCAATATAAGATGTTCGTCACTAGCAGATGCCCTGAACGGAAGAACATGAAGCTCCCTCTGATCACCTGGAAACCGGACTCGGACCTGCCTCTGACTACCCCTTGGACAATCCCTCTGACTCGAGTGACTCGACGCAGCGCTCGTGAATAAGCTGGTGCCCTGCGCTTGGTTTTCGAGTGGTGCTTTAGAGGTTCAGAGTTTACGATTAGGCCTGCGATTAAGATTACGATGGGTCTGTCAAAAATAAAGGCCAACCTTATCATGCAACCGCCAAACAGCTATAGTCTTAATCGTAAACTCTACATTTCTAAAGCGCTACTTCAAATTAATCTAAGCGCAGGGCACCAACTTATTCACGAGCGCTACGTCGTCGTGTCGCGTCGGAGATTGCGAGTGAAGCAAAAACTCTGGTTGCCATGGCTGGAGACCAGAGAAAGGAGGACACAGAAGGGTATCCGGACGATTGGTCATAGGACGATTGGTCATAGGACGATTGGTCATAGGACGATCGGTCATAGGACGATTGGTCATAGGACGATTTTGTCAAAGTCCTCGTATCACGCATCTCGACGTATACTTTCTCTTTGTGGAAAGTGTCCAAACGTATTCAAACATCCATTGCAAGCTGAGGTAGTGATGTCGGGTACCCCCTTTAGATTTTTCTAGCACTACTTCAGGAGGTCTTTGCCCCTGCAGATATAACAGAGCATAGGCGCCATTTAATTCATCTACTGAAGCTGCAGGAACAGGGTTTGCCAACTCTACACCGGGATCTGGTCCATGTATTAAGATAGTGTCCTCCCTAGTGACAGGGCCTGCACCAAGGTCACCCCCGGGGTAATCCAGGTCCTCACCACTACTCCTCAACTGTACCAGGGATGCGCCCGAGTGTAAGGTGACAGGACATAGGCCTGCGGACTTCGGGTGGAAGTCAACCCGCTCCTCCAGCGAATCAGGGTTCTTCTGAATTGGGGACCCAGCTTTCCGAGGAGATCCAGGGTGACCCAGGGGTTTACCAGGCTCCCTACTACCCATCATAGCCCTTAGCTG
>JACEVL010003918.1:0-11277 GCA_020284085.1 Aporrectodea caliginosa
TTAGTCCATTCGTCATCTGCTCAGGCCAACTGTCCAGTGACAGGGATCTTCTTCGTGCTAATGATTCAAAGTACGATTCAAAGTTCTTTCCATCTGTGGCAACAGAAGCGCAGAGATTGCCCGAAGACGAGTTATAGGATGAATTTGAAGCATCCACATCTGAATCAGAGGCAGTTCGCCGAGAAACAACCCCACATGCTGTTGTCTGTATTTTTGGATTTTCATGTAGTGTGTCTGATCTGTCTTTCACGCCCGACTTTTCCTCGGCGACGCTCTTGTCCATCGAAAGATCTCCCATGTTTGATGAACTAGAAGAGGTGTTAAGTGGTCGCTTTCGTGTATTTTTATTTTTTCCCATTTCGAATTATTTTCAGATTATTATTGCAGACAGTTTAGATTTCTTCGTGTAAGTTTCCCGCCAAAGACGCGGGAAAAATAACGTACTCACAATTGACGATTACAAAGACCACCAAAGTTCATTTTATAATCCTTTCATTATTTCCAAGTCTGTATCAATTACCCAACAAATTCGTGCAAATGTTTTTTGATAGTAAGCAATTATAACGCAACTTGATGCGATATAACGTAGACACTAAAAAATACGTTCGGTCGGATGTTGACGTCACGTGACCGTCACGTGACCGCAATTAGCCTCCTATCGCGTCCCTCATTTATATAGCTTCGGTTTGCAACGTTATACAGGTGTCTAAAACGAGCAATCACAACAATTAGTTCATGCTTTTTTTCTAACCGATCGGATGGATGGATCCGGAGTTTAAACAACATTTTACCGCAAAAAAGGCCGTTGGCATAAAATTACGACTTCTATAAAATTGTAATAAGTTATTATGTGTATATGAATTTGTGAACCGTTATATAAACAGTTTAATTGGATTATTAAGGTAAGTAATATTCGTTTATTCTATTTAAACTGTCAAACAGCAGTATAATTACATGGAATAGTAGGAACACACGATAACAAGCTAAACAAGAGTGGATTTTATAACTGTATGGCAGCCTGTTAGGCGCCGATCCGTCCTACTGCTGCTCGTTTTACCATGGCCCCTAGAGATTGGAAGACTGGGTCAACTTTAATGGAGCTAGATTAGATTAGAGGTGAAGGGGAGAGGAGGAATCGGATAAGGATTAGTAAAAATGCAGAGTTTTCAGTTTTGAGTGAAAGACCTTTAGAGATCAAGATAGCAGGAGGCAAGGTTCTTGTGAGCTGCTGCCATGGGATGGATCGGATATTTGTCGTAATACTGGCGGGCGTTTGTTCCAAAAGGCGAGACAGCTATGGAGCGATTTGCAAATTTAAGTGATGAGTTGACGGAAAGGCGGAGCAGTGTTACGGTGGAAGCGGAACGAGAGAAGTTGGACCGTCAACAACTGACGGAGATAAGAGGGCTGGAGGATTAGTGTGTTGTAGTTAGGTGATATATGACTATTATTGTTCTAATCGTTCAGGAATAATTTGCCTGCATGCATCGCGTCGCTATAGCGTCCGAATTTAATATAGCACTGGTCGACGCCGTTTTTAAGGTGTTTAAGGCAACCGCTCAAATCAATGGTAAGCAGCTTGGGTTTCATATAACCGGCCCGTTAGGATTTGATGAGTTCGGAGATGAATCAGATATTTGTCGTAATTCTGGTAGGATTTTATTAAAGAGAGGCGGAAGAGCTATGGCTATGGAGGGATTGCAAATTTCAACTTAAGGATGAATCGACGGAAGGGCGGAGAATTTTAGGTGGAAGAGGAACGGGTTGAAACGAAGCCGTCGGTCCGTGAACAACTGACGGAGATAGGAGGGCTGGGAGGTTTGAAGTGTGTTGTAGGTGAGTGAGATGACTTTGTATTCTATTCGTTCAGGAATTTTGAGCCAGTGGAGTGATTTCAGGACAGGAATCTTAATGTGGTGATGTTTGGCGGTTTTGGTGACAGCACGTAAGAGCCTGTGCTTCTTCAAACGCAAGCACCAAATCACATGTGGGAGCAGCTGCAGCAGACCGAGATCGCCTGGAGCGTTTCACTCAGCGACTGAGAAGTGCGGGGTTTCTGCCGGGAGATGCCCCGACTGTCGATGGCCTGGCCAGACGAGCTGATGACGTGTTGTTCAATGCCATCATAAATGACCCCGGGCATGTCTTACATCGAATGTGCCAGGGGCGACCGACAAGTCGATATGATCTCCGACCTATAGGCCCCACCCTTTCGTCATTCCAGCAAAGGACAGCAAGAACTTTCTACCGCGCATGCTGCACAAAAACACTTACTAGCTGCCCTGTGTGGTCTTACATTCCATAAAGTGTACAACAATCCAATACATTTATCCAGTATAGATATGAACATTATCCATATCTATAATTAGTCTTAGCTCCTTTATAATTACAATAAGTTACGCTCTTTTGTCGTTGGCTGCGTTATGACAGACAGTTTTGAATAAACGAAAATACAATACACATGATCTTCGACGTCAGTTCCTTCAGCATATTTAAGAAATTCAGCATTTTCCTCGATACTTCCCAAAGAGAGAGTTTGTGTGTGCAACCTATACAAAGTATAGATTTGAACATCATCCATATCTAATAATATCAGCATATTTAAGAAATTCAGCATTTTCCTCGATACTTCCAAAAGAGAGAGTTTGTGTGTGCAACCAATACAAAGCCAGAGTTCGTACATGACGCCACCTGTTACATCAGTCTGCATAAAACGCCTATGAGATACTCGATAACATGATTACCATTTAATGACTTGTTGTCGATTAGGTGTATTCAAAGCGTACACAGCACGAAAGACCGCTTGCTTTAGATATAATATGCATGAATACTAAGCTCCGTGCGTACACCATAGTTTATAACGTTTTTTTAACGACGCATTCATATCACAGATATTTGCGGCAAACTGAGATGGATGGATCCAGAGTTTAACGACAGCTTATGGCAAAAAAGGCCGTTGCCGTCCACAGAAATTAGTTTTGGCATATTATAAAGCTCAATATTCGGTGTGTACACCCAGGGTGCTTTGGGGCTTTGGAGCCTCTTACTCACTAGATTATTAGATCCTGAGTGGCCGAGTGGGTTGGTAGCCTGCTCTCCACGCTGGCGGCCCGGGTTCGATTCCCGATCGGTCGGTTTATCAGGAGATTAATTTCTCGGATCTTTACTGCTGGTGGCTCGGTCGCAATATAAACGTGGAGTACGATAATACAACACACAATACAACACATCACAATACAACTGGGGCGCGGTGGTTTAGGGGTATGTTCGGTGCCTTGCAGCTGGAGGGTTGCGGGTTCGAATCCACCCAAAGCCGCCGCGTAGGGACCCTGGGCAAGTCCTTCACTCGCCATTGCTCATGCGCTTCGGCGTGAAACTCCGATTCAGCGTCCGCGCAGTAGTCGGGAGCGCCTCTGAATGGGCAATCTGGTAGGGGCGCTATAACAAGTGTTCAAATACAAATACAATACTCACCCTCCATCAACAGTCTTACCCATCGTCTGTATTCCTACGGAGTCCCTATCAGGTCGCTAGCAGCTCTAATAAGCTCTTTAAATTTCCCGTGTGTGTGGGTGCGTGTGTGTGTGTGTGTGTGTGTGCGTGTGTGTGTACAGTGTGTGTGTGTGTGTGTGTGTGTGTGTGTGTGTGTGTGTGTGTGTGTGTGTGTGTGTGTGTGTGTGTGTGTGTGTGTGTGTGTGTGTGTGTGTGTGTGTGTGTGTGTGTGTGTGTGTGTGTGTGTGTGTGTGTGTGTGTGTGTGTGTGTGTGTGTGTGTGTGTGTGTGTGTGTGTGTGTGTGTGTGTGTGTTATTATTATATTCGTTTTATTGGTAACAAAAACTGATAGTCACACCGCCATCAGGTACATTGCAATTTAACAAAAGTTATGAATGAATGCTAAGCAAGATTGTACCATATACCATAACAAGAAGCCAATGTTAGAGCGACAATAAGGCAACAAATTGTTATCAACTATTACCTGATGAATTGTTAAGTTAATTGAGAGAGTAACGTGGGATGAGTAATTTATCAGCATTAGTGGTTTGAGGATGGCTTTTTATACAGGACTCGTGAGATAAAAAGTTTATCATCTTTAGTGGGCAACACAAAGTTGTGAGGGCGTGGTCTCATTTTGTAATGACGATCAATAATCGGAGGAAAAAGCGTGTGTGTGTGTGTGTGTGTGTGTGTGTGTGTGTGGGTGTGTGTGTGTGTGTGTGTGTGTGTGTGTGTGTGTGTGTGTGCGGGGTGTGTGCGTGTGTGTGTGTGTGTGTGTGTGTGTGTGTATGCGCGCGCGTGTGTGTGTGTGTGTGTTTGTTTGTGCGCGTGTGTGTGTGTGTGCGTGTGTGCGTGTGTGTGCGCATGTACCGCTGTGTGTGCGTGTGTGCCCAGGCCCAAACACCATATCATTGACCCAACCGAATGCGATACGCCTTGAGCACACGCTGTATGCATTCGGCTACCTTGCTTCATACTGAATACATTATTACGCCAGAGACACCCCTATGAATGTGCCTTTAGTTATGATAAGCTGCCTCTTTGTCTTATGGACTGATTTTCTGGATATTGACCTGGGGTGCCATCGGTCGATGCCTTGTGCATTAGTCACCGGCGCAATAGAAGTTACTATTTACAATAATGGCTGTCGGTACCGTTGACATTGACCTTGCCTTACCTGTATAATTGAACAAATGGGTTTCGGATGTATTTTTTATTTTATTTTTCCACAGTCTAGCGATGTCTTATGACTTCAATTACCGTTGATGTCTTTATACATAATATAATAATAATAATAATAATAATAATAATAATAATAATAATAATAATAATAATAATAATAATAATAATAATAATAATAATACTGATAATAATAATAATAATAATAATAATAATAATAATAATAATAATAATAATAATAATAATAATAATAATAATACTGATAATAATAATAATAATAATAATAATAATAATAATAATAATAATAATAATAATAATAATAATAATAATAATAATAATAATAATAATAATAATAATAATAATAATAATAATCTTTTCTTTATTGAAGCTCCTGACAAACGCACTGCGCTGTACATTTACGTGTTATGAACAAGAACACAAGTGACAGAAGACATAAATCTTAACTACTAACAGAACAGACAGCCTGCAATACACGGCGCTAATAGCAGCCTACAAAGCATGTCCGCCCTACGGGACTCGAACTCGGTACCTCTCGCTCTCTAGGCCAGTGTGTTATCCAATGCGCTATCGGATCTCCCCCCGTTTTCAGTTCATTTTATACGATTTTCTTCCATCGATTTTTATTCCTTGTCATCTCTTTTGTTTCATGTCTGTCAAGTGTATGTTACGAGTGTCCTAGGTTATCAAATGTTACTCATGCATGGTTATATATAGCCAAGCGTAGGAGTATTTTAAAGGTGTATAAATAGCATTTGCATGAATATATATATAGATTCGGTGGAAAGCGTTTAAAGGGTGTTTCAGTCGTAAAATTCGTTTCGGATGTTACTCATGCATTGTAATATATAGCATAGGAATAAAGCATTTGAAGGCTGTCTGAATAATCTCTCGAAATATCGAGTTTCTAATGATGTTTTGCGGTTGCTAGGACCGTTGATGTCGATATATATAACCTTACCTTAAATAAAGTCTTGTAAATATTAGCTAAATCTTGCGTTTGAGCACAATTGAAGAATATATGTTTTCCCAAGAAGTGTTTAAAAGTGGTTCACTTAAACACTGTAATAGCCACTGAAACGTGGAATCAAGTTTTCGGTAATACGACAATATACTTTTAAACACCCTTCAGACACTTTCAGCGAATGCTATATAATCATGCTTGAACGCCAATCGAGATATTTTAAGTTTGTCGAGTTATAGGTATACTTGTTGAAGTCTGAGTCGTTGATGAACTTTGAGTTCAGCTAGACTATCAAAGAGAGCTCGCCCTTGATCGTGCTTTCACGAAGGGGCTCTATATAAATTTCTAATTAGGATTACGGTGTCATGCATTGCCTACCTCTATGAGATTCAGTCCATCCAAACGATTTCCTCCCTCTTTCATCCCGTATTCTGGATGGCTTGTACCGTTCGGTAGAAAGTGCTGCCTGCCGCCTCCCAGAATAACCTGAATTTAACGAGTAATGTAATGCAGAAATATTATGTTGTTTAGGATTTACGTAGAACTCAGCCACAACGCTTAATGTTGAAAATAAGACGACCTATTAAACCTATTTTAAACACCTTAAAAATGTTGGGTATTCTCTCTATATATATGCGCACCGACCACGGTTAATTACTCGGCTTGGTCCATTGTCCATTTATTCGGTAGTACGGTCGCTTGTCATTTCGTTAATTAATTAATAAATCAATCAATCAATTATGAACCAACGATGGAATGAATAAATAAATGAGGTTGAAAATCGACCACAGAACTATTTATTCAATAGATGGAGTTAATTTTAATTCTCTGCCACTGACGTTGATATCGTTGTTCTGAGTGATGAGTTGTTTAGCTATATCGATGCACTTTCCTCGATATTCGAGGTCAACGTTGGAGTCTGACTCCCAATCCCTGTGTGGCGAGTGGGAGTAGCTGGCTGCAGGAGTGGCATGCGTAATCCTCGTCGTTGTAACAACACCCGTTCTCTTCCCTGGAAACAGTAATGTTATGCACACATGTAGTGTTATCTTATATTCATGTAGCGCCCTTATGGGACACTCCTTTGTGTTTCATGGAGCATTAATCAATAATTTTAAAGCTCGGTCGTGTGTTATTTCGTTAATTAATTAACTAATTAATTAATTAATCAATCAATCGATCAATGAAAAAATCAATTAATCAATTATGAACGAACGATGGAATGACTATATGAATGAGTGAGTGAATAAATGAATGACGTTGAAAATCGACCAATGAATTAGTTGATCGATAGATAGCGCTAATTATGATTTTAATTCTAATTCCTCCCATTGATTCTCTGCCACTGACGTTGATATCGTTGTTCTGAGTGATGAGTTGTTTAGCTATATCGATGCACTTTCCTCTGTATTGGAGGTCAACGTTGGAGTCTGACTCCCAATCCCTGTGTGGCGAGTGAGAGTAGCTGGCTGCAGGAGTGGCATGAGTGATCCTCGTCGTTGTAACAACACCCGTTCTCTTCCCTGGAAACAGTAATGTAATGCACAGATGTAATGTTATTTGATATTTATGCAGCTCCCTTGTGAAACACTCCCTTGTATTTCTTGCATATTAGAGTTGTACTGTTGCATTTAAGTACAGCAAAGTGGATGAATGATTTACATTTCTGACGTCAATACTTGAGTATTTAGTACTCTCTATTGTTCAAAGACATCTTTGACGTCGACGGTAGCTTAGCTATATAATTGACCACATATTTCGAGAATTAACTATCGTTTAGTAGTAGTTTCACTTCAACGACAGTGTGATAACAAAGATGCATTTTTGACATTTTTGAGTCAACTGTTTTTTACTTGATGCAATTATAGAGCATGCACTTCCAACTGTGTTTTTAAGAAAATTCACGTCAGTCCAGTGTTACAATGAGAAGTAAATACAGCGTTCATGTAAAATCAACTAATAATCTTTTCTTTAATCAAGCGCCTGACAAACGCACTGCGCTATACATTTACATGTTATGCAATTTAAATCTTAACTACTAACAGAACAGACAGCCTGCAATACACGGCGCTAATAGCAGCCTACAAAGCATATCCGCCCTACGGGACTCGAACTCGGTACCTCTCGCTCTCCATGCTAGCGTGTTATCCAATGCGCTATCGGGCCCCCGATAAAGTGCTGGGACTTCAGTGTTTCTTCCATGAATCGCGTGCTGTATGAACACAATGGATAAATTTTCACTTTTGATGTTAATACTACTTTTAGTTTAAATAGCAGAGGCTATCATGAATATTTTGCTACTGTTTAACAACTTTGCAATTATTCAATGATAATATTGTAGAATGCTATCAATGTACGGTGAAAAAATAAAGCTGACATAATAAATTTCCATATGCAGCAAAATTTAAACCTTTGTTATTTGGCGCCACCTGCCTGGTAAATAACATCTTCTAAAACATGTTATAGAGACATGATACATCCTAGTATGTGCCACATTTCATGTTGATATTTTGAAAAATAAAATACTTGTAGACTTTCAAAATTTGTTTTGTGAATGTCTTAAGATCCGTAGCATAATATCCAATTATTTTGCAACGCCCTCTTCTTACGTACAGTTTGAGCGCAGCTGATAAATATATAGTGTCGTAAGAAAGAGTTTTAAAGGTGTCTTAAACGAGCGTTGTTCTATTTATTACATGTTTATCATCTCACGTCCATGGCGTTTGACGTCGACCTTACTTTAGCTATTCACTTTTATTGGAATGGGGAAACTACTGTTGGGTTTCTTAGTTTCTGTCTAACGACACTGTCAAACCAAATATGATTAGCGTCGCCCTCCTCCTTTATCCAGGCTTGGGACTGGCACCACCCCTAAGTGGCATTGGTTACGTTTTTACAAAGAATATCAATCTTTTATGAAAAAATGTAGCATGTGCTGTCGTTATCCGCCAATTATATGCACTTGTGGACTTTTTCCTTTTAACCCTAGGGCTGCCAAGCTTTTTTTGTAACACTGGCTAATAAGGGGGGTTACCACCCCCTGGATTTCGTGTTTGGTTTTACATATCGTAACTTGTAATATAGCAATGGATTCAGTATTCATTTCTGCACAGAATGGTATATTTAGTTGTACATTATGTGAATGCACCTCGAAATTACATCACTTTTAACAACGGAACCCATTAATTAGCAATATTGTATATTATTGCGTACATTTTGTACTTTTTGGATAAACAAATATAAGATTATGTGTGTTTTGAAACTAATCTATGTATAAAAGATACACAAATCATCCCTACACATGTTTATATAGTATAAATGTACATCCATACATATATATCCATACATATATATATCGGTTTACGTTGTAATGCTGTATTCAACCATTTTCACACAGATTACGCGTATTATTATTTATTTTGATCACTTCCCGGTATTCAAAAGACAAAGATGTTGGTATGCAAATGAAGCCCTACATTCCATCTAAAGAATGGTATCTTTGTTTCTCTTCCAGGAAGACAAATGAATACGCTACAGACAAAAAACTAAGGGGGAGTGCTTCCATTCAGCCATCTTTCACGCATATTACGCGTATTATTATTTATTTTGAGCACTTCCGGTTGTCTCAGGTCAACTCAGTGACCATAGAAATGTAGCCCCACATTCCCTCTATAGAATGGTATAATTTGTGTCTCTTAATATTAGTAGATTTTTGAGCGGAAAAAATGTTATTTTTAAAATCTGAATTGGTGTAAACTTTTGTTGTCTCCATTACCGCGGGATTTACCGGTTTTCCGCGGGGAAATTCCCCCATGTCACTCTCTAGTACCGAGTTCGAGCCCCCGTTGGGCGGATATGCTTTGTAGGCTGCTATTAGCGCCGTTGTATTGCAAGCTGTCTGTTCTGTTAGTAGTTAAGATTGTTTCAATTGCATAACATGTAAATGTACAGCGCAGTGCGTTTGTCAGGCGCTTATTAAAGAAAAGATATTATATTATTATTATTATTATTATTATTATTATATACTGTAAAGAATCATTGGATTATTCAGTGTGTGTAACGCCATCTTGTGACTGGCTGTTAGGACCGTTGACAGAACTTCTAAAGCATAATTATACGGATGGATGGATCGAGAGTTTAACGACATCTTATGATAACAAAAGTCGCCAACACACGCAGAAATTAGTTTGTAAAGTTATCACCGTTCATTGGAATTACCTGGTAATCGAAAAATCTTAAAAATGGACACTAACCCGCTGCTTAAACAACGGTTCGAAGAATAAGTTGCGTCAGCCGGATACGTTTTAAAGGTGTTGAAGGAAAGCTGTCATTATTCGCTGTTTTAAAGGTGTCTAAAGACAATAATTCATCATAGCATTATTCGCTATTTTAAAGGTGTCTAAAGAGAGCAAGCATTATTCACTGTTTCCAGGACCGTTGACACTAACGTGGCATTACTTTGGAAGAACTTGATGGAAATCACCTGATTGTGTTTCACGCAGGTGAACAATATGGTTTCAAAGGCCGCTGATGTCGATAGGGAAAAATGTAGTACTTTTGAGAGATGTGTAAAAGGCGCTGTATAAATTGCTTTCATCTATTCATTCATGCATACATACAAACATACATGGATGAAGATATAAATTGTATACAAGCACATACACAAACGTATATATATACATATATATATATACACACACTTGCAGACATACATATTTGCATGCATGTATCCATACATAGTGACTACATACACAAATACATACATACATTATGATACATACACGCATATATGCACACGCATTTTAACTTATATTTTCCAGTCCATTTTTTTAGTAAACGGTTTTTAGTAACGAATTTTATACCTGGACTCGAATGAGACCAAATGAAGGTTGGAAAGACCTAAGCGCGATTGGCTAGAGTGGTCTCCTTAGACACCCTTTAAGAAGTGGAACTTGATCCAATATAAGCATTGCACGTTCAATCATTGCACGTTCAATCAGACTTCGCTTGTCGACGGACATAGTAGCCAAAGGATGTCGTTTAACAAATGGAATCATCATCATCAGACTTCGCGCACGACTGCACTAGGGCCAGGTATTGCCAGTCCCAAGCCTGTACGAAGGAGAAGAGCGACTCTATTGATCCCTGTTAGCACACAGGTCGTTCAACAGAAACTTCTACTACTAAGGATTGTTAAAGCACAATCTTTAGACAATATTTAACGTTATCAATTGATCCTAAATAGACAAAACCCGCCATTACCTTAACTGTGGTAAGTGCCAGGCCCAAGCCTGAAGAATGGAGGATGGCGACGCTAATTATCTTTGTAATAACGCAGTGTCTTTATACAAGTAACAAAACCAACCCAAATAAACCTTGGACCCTGTGGCTGCATTTTAGGCGCTCTTTCTTCGACACCGTTTATTTGCAGACAGTATATCCTATAGGCCTATAGCCATGGCAGACTGTGGTATTTATTGATTCCGTTCCGATTGAAATTCGTTCGAGCGCCACTATCTAAGGGATCAAAATAATTACGAAGTAAAGTAAGTAGGTAAGTATTTTCTTTATTAACCAATTGCTAATCGCACTTTGGTGTACAGACATCTTATTAACACAGT
>JACEVL010003919.1:0-10921 GCA_020284085.1 Aporrectodea caliginosa
CAAATAAATAGATGAGCGGATCAGTGATAAATGTGGGTGGTTGGGTTGATAAGATTGATGGGTGTGGGGATTAATGAAAGCATGAATGGATGGATGAATAGATGGGTGGGTGGATGCATAGACTGATGGAGTGATGGCCGTATTGATGATTTGATGGATGAATGAAAAGATAGATTGATAAACAAGTGAAAGAATAAGTTAATAAATTATGCGAGTGAAATACAAATCTTCACCATCCAGTTAACGTTGTTACTCTACATGGCTTACTTCTAATGCTTGAACTTCAATAGCATGCTAAATTATTAAAACATCGTTTGCATTCAAGTCCATTATAATACTATCACAATCATGAATATATGACATAGGCTAATATACTAAACGTTTTCTCAAACATGACGACACCTTTTTCTGCGCGAATATGTGAAAATAAAGTCAATACATTAAATTTCTGCTGACAAGATGCTTCCCTGAATAGAGGTTATTTAATAGCCGGGTGGGGTTACACTAGTGCAGGGGAGCGGGACCGCATCGAGCAGCTGATGAAGACCCTGATACGCGGACTATATTTACCATCTCAATCACCCAGTGCGACGGAGATGGCGGAGGAAGCTGATGAACGCTTGTTTAGATCTGTGCGTAACGATGAACACCATGTACTCCATCGGCTCTTCCCCCCGCCTCGCCCCTCTTGTGGACATGTGCTCCGCCCTCGGGCCCATGGCTTCTCTCTTCCGGACAAAGATAATCGTAACTTCATTCCTAGAGTGCTATATAAAGACATATTCTGAATAAATCACTTAAAATTAAATTAAACGATATCTAGAAAGGACAAGGTCACATACAAATGAACACATATATAAATATGACTAACTAATGTAACAAGCTGCGTTCTGTCAGCCTGGTGTTCGGAATAAACGAAAATTGATTGATTGATTGACAACTACTACTATTACTACTATTACTACTGCCACTGCTACTGCTATTACTTCCGTTACTGCTACTACTACTACTTATACTGCTGCTGCTGCTGCTGCTGCTGCTGCTGCTGCTGCTGCTGCTGCTGCTGCTGCTACTACTACTACTACTACTACTACTACTACTTCCAGTAATTGAATTGTGCTAATTAATTGAAGGTGGCGCTGAAGAAACTTCCGAAGGCGTCTACGAAACTGGAAGACTTTTTGCGTGAGTTCCACTACAGCTTCCGGTTGGCCTCACATCCGGTCGTCGTTAAGACCTTCGACGTCGCCTTTGAAACGAGAACCTCCTACGTATTCGCCCAGGAGTACGCACCGAAGAGCGACCTCCTCAAGTGCGTACCCCCGCGGATCGGTCTCTCCGAGTGCAAGTCCAAGGCCGTTGCCCGTCAGATCGCGTCCGCCCTCGAATACATCCACGCCAGGGAGATCGTCCATCGAGACGTCAAGCTGGAAAACATCCTTGTCTTCGACGAAAAGCTTTTCCGGGTCAAACTGGCCGACTTTGGAGTGGCCCGGCAGGCTGGGACGGTAGTCTGTAAGGTCTGCTCCGGTACGACCTACACGCCCCCGGAGATCTGCGACCAGCCCAAGGGGAGGACCTACCGTGTAGAAACGGGGGCTGATGTCTGGTCCTTCGGGGTGGTAATATTCTGTCTCCTTACCGGGAGTTTTCCCTGGCAGATGGCCGAATTTGACGGTGACCCCCTCTTCGACTGTTTCGCTCTCTGGCAGACCGGAAGAACCGATCAAGTTCCCGAACACTGGAGCCGATTTACGCCCGTATTAATGCGCCTCTTCCGCCGCGTGTTGGAACTGCGTCCGAAAAAGAGATCTCCAGTTCAGACGGTGTTTAAGTACACGGAGCACGCGTGGGTGGTCAAGATCCCCCACGTAGATCAGGATCACGTTACACAGCGTCGGAGGAGAAGGGTCAATCCGGATGGGGATGATGACCATTGCGTTGAATGCAGGGACGAGGAGGACAGGGTGGGTGGGAAAAGAGATGACCAGGGCGAAGACGAGAACTCAATGAGGACGGATAAAAACGAACGGTTGGCCAAAGTCAGCGATTGGTTGCTCAAACAGATTTCGTCATCGTCATCGTCCGCTTTTTAACCCTCATTAGGTTCAGGTCATAGGGTCAAGTCCTTATCCAGTGTTGGGCAAAAGCATCGGTTTGAGTCTATAACCCTTGTTCGGTCAAAGCAGTTCAGTTTTTGACCCGTGCTATTCTGAAGTCTGTTTGTGCTTTAATTTCTTAGCCTATTAAGTCTCAATCTAGTTAATTCTTTCACCTTTATCGACTCAACCAAATTAGCCCCAAACCGATGCAATTATCCTCTTTAACCCTTCTGACTCCAAATCGTGCTGTTTATACTTTAACCCTTTTAGACTAAAATCTTGTTGTTCAACGTAGGAAATGATTTTGGGTCTGAATAATTCCAGTCGAGACCCTCGATGAGTGATTCAAAGCCTTCTGGTTAAACACGTCTTTCATCGCAAAGTCCCAGATTGAAAGTCGTAAACACGGACGATCTCCGCTGTTACTGGAATGCAGTATTTATCTCTGCCTTGCTATACATTCTCCATATGAAACCTAACAGACTGATCTTCTGGATATTGACCTCATTACGGCTTGGTTTTGGTGCGGTTTATGCCTTGTGCGTTAGGTACAGGCGCTAGAGAAGTTACTAATCAATAATACTAGATACTTGTTAGTGCCTCACATCAGCGCTTTCTGCATAGGCCTAAATGATGTTGAATTCAATAAGAATAAGAAGTTCATTAGTAAGCGAAGAGTTATGTTATGCTATGATATGTGATGTTTTGCTGTGTTATGTTATCTTGTGACATATTATTTTATGACATTTTATGTTATGAACTTTTATGCTATGTGATGTTATGACACTATTTTGTTATGTCATTACATAACTTGTTATGTTGCACTGTGCAATGTTACGTTATATCATGTAATGCTATTATATTTCATGCTATGCTTTATTATGCTGTGGAATGTTCTGTCACGTTATGACAGAACAGTCGGTAAAATGCGCTATGCTAGGAATGTAGCAAACCAGGGCATTAGACCGAGCACGAGCAAGAGCGAAAATATGTTTTGATCATTTCTTGGTCGCAATGTGGGGATATCTCTGCCCCGTTTCCACCCAAAACCCCACTCTCAGTCCCAGCGTTTTATTCCAAGCAGAGAGAAGGTCATCGCAGACTCGCTTTCCAATCCATCAGAGAAAAACGCAGACATTCCGTTCGAACGAGTTTTGTGGCTTTCTGTGGCTTCTGAGCTGTAAGCATGCTTTTGTCTAGGCAGACATTTTGAAAGCTGTTTTCTTTTTGACTGATAAATATTATGACAGGATTTTGGCCGCAAGGATAGGGTGTTGTCAAACCGATAGGTTCATCGTGGAGATAATTATATTATAATACAGGTAGAACTAAAACTAAATTAATAGTTTTTGAATGCATAAGTGTTACGAAAATGAATAATTAATCCGTTTAATGGAGAAGAAGTTATACACTGTGCAAGGCACTTGTTTTAACTTTACGACACCTTTTTCTGTGAGACTACTACCACAATAAAAGTAAAACCGTGCCACGGCCTGTATTGCTAAAATAGCCAAAAAAAAGAGCTGATATAGCCAAAAAAAGAGCTGATATAGCCAAAAAAGAGCTGAAATAGCCACCAAAAAAAGAAACAAAAGGAGAAAAAAGAAAAAAAAAAAGGAAAAAGATGTTAAAAAAGAATTACAATAAAAAGAGCCAATGGGCCAAACATAACGGAGATACAATACTTTAATATGTATCAAATCAAATAATATGTATCTATCAAATATTGTTAATATTGTTAATAAGATTGAGGAGAAAACAGTTATTAACATTATACGGAAATGAACTTAATCCGTCAGAAACTTTAAATACGTCTACATCTTATCAGAAACGGAATCAAAGCCAAGAAAAGAAAAAGAAAACTGTTGATAGAAATTATATGAAAATGAACTTAAATCGTCAGAAACTTTAAATACGTCAGCATCTTATCAGAAACGGAATCAAAGACGAGAAAGGAGAAAGAACATTTCTGAGAACATTACAAGAAAATGAACGGAAATACATCAACAACTTTAAAGACGTCAACAGCCTTTGTAGCTATAGGATGTCGTTAAATATTGGATTATGTATGGCCTGTATTGCCTTTGCATCAATACAATGTCTTATTTCATACGATCGGTGATTCGTAAACTGCAAATTATTCCGCCACTGACCTACAGTACATGTGATAGTGCCAGTCCCAAACATTCAAAAAGAGGGAGGACGACACTGATCATATTTGTCCGTGATCTTGGATTCATTCTTGATCCTGTCCTCTCTCTGTCTGATCACGTAAATAGTGTCTCTCGTTCCTGCTTCTACTACCTACGCCAACTCCGTGCCATCCGCCAATCACTACCACTGCACACTATCACGACTTTGGTCCATGCATTGATCTGTTCCAGGATTGATTATGGGAATGCGGTCTACATTGGTCTCTCCTCTACAAATACATCTAAACTGCAGTTCATTCTAAACGCTGCCGCCCGCCTCATAGGTGGCATTGCAAAGTTTGACCATATCTCCTATTTTATCCGTGACTCCCTTCACTGGCTCCCCATCCGCCAGCGCATCCAATTCAAGGTCTGTTCCCTCATGCGAAGTTTTCTTGCTGGCTCTGCTCCTCACTATCTTAGGGCATATTTCCTCGAAAATTGACGACAAATCCTAATGTTTGAGAATTAGCCAAATACGATAACGGATGGAAATGTGTGCACAATTAAGACTCAATTTTTCGTTCATCCTGACCGTACAGCTTCATAATTCCTTAATATAACTAGCATAAGAAGCCTCGCATCACTATGGCCAATGATAGGGCAAAAACAACAGATGTCTGTCTCTTCTTTGGTCCTATTAAATAATATTAATGTCTTTCTGCAGGAATGCTGTGCACTCACCAGTAGCAGTCTCATTCGCTATACAACGCAAAGTTGAAAATATATAGATTTCATAGACATTGTTTTAAAGGTGTCTTACTAGAGCGCTGCAGTATTATGCTGTTTAACGACATTCATGGCTGACATGGTCGTTAGACTCGTTTAGTTGGTAACTTGCTGTATAATGACACTGTGTTATGACAAAGATGATCAGCGTCGCCCTCCTCCTTTATGCAGGCGTGTAACTGGCGCTACCACATATTGGGTATACTGACGGAGTTTCATGGTCGATTACCGCGGTCGTTTCGGCAAGAACATGCCTTAAACCTTAAAGAACACGCATCTGTATTGCATGTGTACATTAGTTTCATGTTTAACAACGCTGTGTCATAAGACAGATGACTTGCGTCGCCCTCCTCCTTTACAAAGGCTTAGGACTGGCGAAACGCATCTTGGTATACGCAATAGCCATTTTTGTAAAGCCTAAACGCTCTTTAAAACGTGTTCAGAATAATTGAAGGAAAGACAGGCAAACGTACAGTCAAACAGACAGAAGGGCTGAGATATGCGATTTTTATGCTGTCGTAAGATGTCGTTAATACGCAATACATAAAATGCCGAATGACTCTTAGACACCTCTAAAACGTGTTATTTCTATTTATATAGGCGTATAAAAGTCAAACACAGTTATTCGAGCTGTAATATGCCAAAAACTAATCTTTGTCGGCGGCAACGACCTATGTTGTCATAAGCTGCCGTTAAACTGAGGATCCAATCCTGGCAATCCACACAGTTATTCAAATCTTGGGTGATGTCCAATGTATTACATGTACAATCCAGTCAGTGGTAGGTTTGCCTGGCGATCGTTGAAGATGTAGTTTGAAATGAACTTCATCAGTAAAGTTGTCTAAGCTCAGTTTTCTTAAACTTTAATTGTTATTGTATTTATCTTAACATTATCATTGTACTATTAAAACGACATCTTGTAGCTGGTATGAGCGTTGACGAAAGCCGATTTCAGTCTTTTATTTAGCTTCGGAAATTATAGGTAAGTGTGTGTGTGTGGGTGTGTGTGTGTGTGTGTGTATTAGAGGTCTGCGGGTAGAGCATTTTTGCTACCCGACCCGTACCCGTAACACAGAACCGTTACCCGTACCCGTACCCGACCCGTACTTAAAAAAACTACCCGACCCTACCCGTACCCGCGGGTATACCCGTACCCGTACAGTACCCATCACGTCATTAGAACGCCTTTCCATAGTCCCTGTCCCTACCAGGTATATAGGCTTACAACTCAGCATGTAGTAATAATAATAAATACGATGATGATGATAATGATGATGATGATGATGATGATGATGATGGTAGTAGTAGTAGTAGCAGCAGCAGCAGCAGCAGTAGTAGTAGTGATAGTAGCAGCAGTTGTTGCGTTAGTAATCAAAATAGGCAGTCAACCTGTGAAACCGTTTACATGCAACTGTTGTGCTGTCTCAGTTGCACTTGCATTGCACATTTTATCTTCATGGTCTATACTGTCACCTAAAACACCAAGTAACTGTTAATAGTACGTCTCCGTGGTCTATATGCTGTCACCTAAAACACTAAGTAACTAGTAGTACGTTGCAGACCCGATCAGGCCCATTGTGCGCTTACATTCTCTATTAAATGTAACGGTGACATTGTAACCCCAAAACTTCACGTCGGTACGGGTAAAACCGGGTATACCCGAACCCGTGATGACCCTACCCGTACCCGACCCGACCCGTGAAATGCATACCCGACCCGTACCCGACCCGCGGGTACGGGTTGGGTGAGGGTAAACCCGCGGGTACGGGTATACCCACAGACCCCTAGTGTGTATGTGTGTGTATGTATGTGTGCGTTTGTGTGAATGTAGTGTCTGTTAAACGAACGACGCTGTATCGTAAGAAATGTTACCAGTGGCGCCATCCTCCTTTCACCAGAATTGGGACTGGCACTGTACCTATGCACTGTGAGCATAGCAGAGTTAAACAATCTCTGGGATTGCCTACCTGCTTTGTTGAGGGTAATGCTTACCTGTTGGGCTGGAGTTCTAATCGTTGGAATGTTTGGAACCGTGAATCGCAAGCAAGTCATCGAGTTTGAAAGAGATTGACGTCTGTCACACACGATGTGTACATGTATGTAGAGGATCCGACTATCTTTGGCTCCATAGTCACTCCTTGTATTCCTCTATCTCTCGCTCGTTCTCTATCTCTCTATATCTCTATCTGTCTGTATTTCTCTGCTTATCGAACTCTTTCTATCGCTCTCTAACTCTCTCGTCTGTCTGTCTGTCTCTCCTTTCTCTCTACTCTATACATCTCTCACTGTCAACTTTTTCTCCGTATTTGTTTCTCGAAAACTGATCGCAATTCTGAGTGTTTATAAATCGCTCTAAATTAGCATAATACGATAAGACATAATTTTTCGTTGATCTTGGCTGTACAACTGCGTAATTCTAGATGTAAATAGCATAATACGCCTTGTATTACTGTGGAAAGTGAAATGACAAAAGGCAGATATTTCCACTTTGGTCCTATTAAAATTAATTAAAAGAGTATCTTACATCAGCAACGTAACACTGTTAGTAGTATTTTCAGTTAAACGACACTGTGATGACAATGATTGTTAGCGTCGCCCTCCTTCTTCCAGGCTTGGGACTGGCACTGCCATAGTGCGAGATTTAAATCTATGAAAATAAGCCTGCATTGGTTTGTGAACTGAAGCCTATACGCTCAGAATAATGGCTATTATTAGATTAGCCTGATTACAATCCAATACAACAGAACGCGATAATATTCAACGAAAGTAAGTGCACTACTTCATCTGGAATGAAAAAACTTCTGGAATTAGGTAACTTTTTTATTTTGGAATTAATAGGAAAAAGTAAAGTAAAGGCAACAATGGCCTTTGCAGACATACGATCTCGTTAAACAAAAGAAACAACTGAAATTTGTTGTTGGCCTTTGACACCTTTACTAAGAGCAGTCCATATTCTATAAATGGAGCAATAGCACACACTTTTACTAACTGCCAAGACCGTCGCCTTATTAGAACGCAAGAGATAGGAAATCTTTAAACACATAATAATTATGATGCAATTAATCCTAAGTCCACCACTGCCCGTCCGCAGGTAGTGCCAGTCCAAAGCTAGTATAAAATATAGGGCGACGCCAATCATCTATCACCAATCATTTTGTGGGGCGCGGTGGTGTAGGGGTATGATCGGTGCCTTGCAGCCGGAGGGTTGCGGGTTCGAATCCACCTCAAGCCGCCGCGTAGGGACCCTGGCAAGTCCTTCACTCGCAATTGCTCATGCGCTTCGGCGTGAAACTCCGATTCAGTGTCCGCGCTGTAGTCGGGAGCGCTTCTGAGTAGAAATCTTGAAGGGGCGTTATAACAAGTACTCATACATACATACATACATACATACATACATACATACATACATACATACGTGTACATACATACATACATACATACATACATACATACATACATACATACATACATACATACATACATACATACATACATACATACATACATACATACATACATACATACATACATACATCGATGTTGTGATACAGCATCTTTAAACAGTGACTAACCAATAACTTATAGAAATATCTCAAAACTGTAAACCAACGCTAAGGTATGTTTGGCATCAATGGCTACAAGAAGTCGCTATGTATTATGCGTACTACAAATTTATCTGGTTCCCTTGCTTAGCTTTCTGGGCGCTGTAGGCCTACATATCTCAAGATTATAGTTACGATTACGATAAATTTATACCCTCAGAATAATAGCTACTAAACACTACGGATTATCCTGATTACAATACAATACAACGCGATGATAATTAACAAAAGTTTATGCTCCATTTCATCTGGAATTAGCAACAGATAATTTCTTTATTATAGATTTAATACACAAAGGAAAAACAAGGGCAAAATGTTCCTTGCAGCCATACGATGTCGTTAAACAAAAGAAACGATTCAAATTTAACCTTGTACTTAAACACCTTTACTAAGATGATTCCTGGTAATATAAATAGAGCAAACGCGCACAACAATTACTGACCTTGTCGATTAGAACGCAAGAAATAATATTATTATGATCTTCAAAACAAAATAACACGAGGCAATTAGTCCCGTGCTCAGGTGGTGCCAGTCCCAAGCTAGGTTATACAACGGAGGACGCCGCCGATCATATTATGTTATGACACAACGTCGTGAAGCATTAAACATTATCTGGTTCCAGTGACTCAGGTTTAATGGCGCTGTACAAATCTCGATTACGATAAAAAAAAAGGTTTAATATAATGTGTTTTCTGACATAAAGTGTGCACTGTGCAGTTTGCATTGTTGAGTGTGCAGTTGACTGTTCTGAAATACGGTGCAGTATGAATTCGTCGAGATTAAGTAAACGATTTCTTTCTGAAATTTACTCAGCAGTTCGAGTACAGTTTGACAGTTTGAGGAAGAGTATGCAGTTGAAATTTCTGAATACTTTAGGCTGCAAGGAAATGTTATTTAAAGATTGGAGCAGCGCTTGACGTAACACTGTAGTACTAGTTTCAGTTTAACGACACTGTGTGATAATAAAGATCATTAGCGTCGCCCTCCTCCTTCATTCAGGTTTGGGACTGGCACTGCCAAAATGCGAGCAGTGACGGAATTTGGAGTTAAACGTAGCATCATGACGCGCGAAGAAGAATAATGTTCTTAGAGAGCGTTTTAAATGTGTCTATTGAAAGCATTGGAGTTTAACCACGTCTCATGGCTGCCGAGATCGTTATCTGCGGTACTTACCTTAAACCGTGAAGTACACACATCTGTCTGGGTCTGTAGTTCTTGTTTAACAACTCTGTGTCATCAGAATAACGATGATTTGCGTCGCCCTCCTCCTTTACACAGGCTTAAGACTGCACATAAAATCTGTTTTTGTAAGGCCTAAACGTTTAATGTCTCTCGAGAATTTATGAAGAGGAGTAAATAGAGAAGATAAGGAAAATAGTAGGTAATGTCGAATGTATTGCGCATCGGAGCAAAAAACATGAAAATACTGTGAATAAAACGTCAACATTAGAAATTAAAAGTACAATATGTTGACGGATTTTATCAGTAACCATAATAAAGCTACTGCTTGCCTATATTAACTTACGCCTCAGCCGTAGTTAAATACACAGTGAGACAGGAAGATGAACTGAATGCTTGTTGGAACTCTGTTTATAGAAAGTTATTTGGTTTTAATAAATGGGAATCTGTTAAGGGCTTCATTTGTGGCCTTGGTAGACTAGACTTACATCACATTATTAAGAAACGTCGCATGATGTTCTATAGGCGACTAGTTCATTCGACATCTAATTTTCTCCAGGATATTTTCTGGTGTTACGTTGTTGAGCACTTTCTTTGTGACTCTGAACTCGTCGGCATCTTGAACGGTAACTTTAGTTGCATAAATGATCTTTACGAACATTTTCGCAGTCTGTGCGTTTGAGTTTATGTTTGTTCAGATTTATGCATGTATGTTTTGTTTCTGCCTTCGGGCGTAATAAAGTACTGATAATAGGCTATTTCTAAACTATGTTACTGTCACCAACTCTTTTCTTTCTTAGTTGTGACCTACCTCAAGAACTTTCCTTATCTCTACATATAAATTGCTCAACGACTTCTAACTGTTTAAGAATTAAATTGACACAGTTCTTTTGAATGTTTCTTCTTTCTTCAAACACAGTTTAATAACAACAACTCAACTCTTGCCTTACAACAACTGTACTACACTGTATAGTTCAAATTGACTGTCATCAGCAGTTTCTAAGTTTGGCGCGCTAACTGCACGTAGAGAATCTATCGTCAGCCAAAGTTTAGGCTACTTTAGGCCAAGCGCCCACGAGCCGACAGCGCAACTAAGGCCTAAGACTAAAACCGCTTA
>JACEVL010003920.1:0-2500 GCA_020284085.1 Aporrectodea caliginosa
ACTGACACGGAGACAACATCCGTATTTAAGTTATTTTTCCACTCATATTTCTTCATGCTTTTCCCCCATAATTCGTGCATGTAAATGCATACTCAACCGTTAAATAATAGTTCTCATTAGTTTATCATGCATGGTTTCATTGGTAATACAATTCTTAGCTTAGCCTACTTTAACTAAGTCGCACCTTCATAATTATATTAGACACCAGTGAATTGGAGAGGTTCATAAAAGATGCAAGATAAATATCTCGACGCATGCATATATTATGCATATATAGCCTACACACGCATATATATAAGCATACATAAATGCATATATTTATATGCATAACGTCATAATATATATATATATATACATGCATCCATGCATGCGTGCATTCGTGTTTGAAAGAATACCTACATACTTATATATATATATATAAGCATATTCAGACATTTTTGCATAAATATATACACGCATTTCTCTCACTCACAAAGTATCGACTAAACAATTCCAGTCGTGTCGGTTAGCGTCAAAGTCCTTTATGTTTACATACTTTGCGCTTGTGCGCTTGGAGGGGCACAGAAGGACAACAGTTCTTCCAAAGGCAGAAGATAGCAAATCATCCTGAACGGGACAAAGGCAGTCGATCAACATATGCATGAAGCTCTTTAGAAAATGTGGATCATTGATCTAGCGCTGCATAAATATCCATAGAAGAAAACAGAGGAAGGATACGACAGTTGTATTTCGGCCTCTGAAGCGTATTAAAAATGAACAGCAAAGAGGAAAAGAGAAAACTATGATAACGACATGAAACACAATGATAAGTATAGGCTACAAAAGAAAATGGACAACGACGTCAACCGACCATTTCTGGCTAAAATAAATTGCTTTCACATAGAGTGCACACACCAGGGTTTCCTGATAAATTAGGTGACATAGACTATGCATAATAATGACTATTACGTTATCAAGCTTAACACAAGAGACCGTTAACCTACAGAATTATAGGCCTACTAATAAACATTTTCAAGCAGGCAAACAGTCAATCAGTAGGCCTACATTAAAATTTATCCCGAAAGAGTTTATATATAAAAAATCATTTAACCGGATAAAACTCACTTAAAGATAATAATTTAATAAATGGAGAGACCTTATAAAGGTTGCACTAAGCCAATTTAAAGAAACATGCTGCTGACGAACACCTTCAACTAGTTAAACCAGTTTAACAAAAAATACCAAATGCAGCTATATAGTATACATCATTTAATGCAATAACCATAAGAACAAACTATAAAACAATTAATAAGTTAAAATATGGATAACAAAGTTACGTCGGTAATGTTTTCACAATGACTTGACTAGCATC
Organism: Aporrectodea caliginosa; assembly: GCA_020284085.1. Taxonomy (NCBI): domain Eukaryota; kingdom Metazoa; phylum Annelida; class Clitellata; order Crassiclitellata; family Lumbricidae; genus Aporrectodea; species Aporrectodea caliginosa. The sequence continues at coordinate 1,352 of JACEVL010003920.1, forward strand.
ACACTACGGCATTGGCTAATAACTCTAAAAAGCAAACTACTTCAATGTAAGTAGGCTACCAAAATCACCAAACTTAAAGACTGTCACAAATGTGTTGAGGTTACTGGACATTGTAATTTAATCGATCACCAGAGCCTTGACCTTGGTATGCTTAGCATCTGGTCTATACGAATAGCCTACACAATATAGTCTTGTTCTTAGTCGCTACTGCAGTGTTATCATGCCTTGCAGAAAAACGATCAATTTCAAAGAGTTTTGTGGTGGATTCCTTCCTTAGATATTCTTGCAATCGCACCAATATACATTTACCACTACGCATACAAGACCAAGACAAGACAGTGACGGCTTAACAAATACAATACATCCGTGAACGCAATCGCAATCACTCTATATATATATTCATCTTCCTATAAACTTTGACATCGTCGTAAGGCATCTGTGATTGTGGATTTTCTCGCAGCGACTTTTGAAGTGTTCTCAATTCCTTGCAGCAAATGAGTCGTGTTGCTTGGATTAGACCGACATTCGTTCATCATCTTCTTCAGGCACGATTAGGGAACTTCAGGCGAACATCTGAAAAGTCCACAAAAAAATGCAGCAGTAGGCCTAACCAAAATCGTCAGTGCACATTTTTGCACTTCTTGAAGTTAACTTATCATAGGTTCTTCCGACGCAACAAAAATACCACGACGAAATAGAATGGCTTTGAACTGCTTTCAACGTAGAAGCAGCGAAAGGACAAGACGCACATGTCGTACATTAATTGTATGGCATCATCAATGAGGTAAATCTTGCCATGACCTTAACAGTAACTCAGTTACTCATGTAATATAACAAAACATTTCAAGCAACTCCCAAAAGCGCTGCAGGCATGACTATCTTACTGAACTCAACATGCGCGACAACAGGAAACCACAAACTACATAAATGTGTTGAACTAAACCAGTGCACGCACATTTATCGCATATGTTTGAAATATGCAAATATAGCCTACACGTCTAATAATTTGTCTGAATGACAACCATATGGGTTGCACTGCAGCTGAGAACCGACTAGAGCTGCTGATGTCTTCTGAACGTTGGCAGTGCTGCTAGGATGTAGTTACAGTGGTACCCCGTTATTAGCGCGCAAGACAAATGCCGCAATGCG
>JACEVL010003920.1:7500-11694 GCA_020284085.1 Aporrectodea caliginosa
AACTTTAGTGGAGATCTCCACCTTTCCCGAAGGGTGGAAAGTACCGATCAGTGAGTGGTAGATTCCACCCTTCAGCTAAGATGGAAAGTTCCCAGTTATGATGGAATATATTCCACCTAAAGTCAAAGGTGGAACTGGACCACCTTTGTATAATGGTGGAAATATTTCCACCCTAGGGTGTTGTTTGTGGACCACCAATTTTAGTGGAGATCTCCACGATTTTTTTTAACAGTGTAAGCAAGACATCTAAACCTGTACAGAAGTTAACATTATTCTAATGAAAGACTGTTGGACTGACCACAATGAATACCGGTCAATTTTCAAAGTGATCCGTATTCCGTACATGCGACACTGGATCACGGAATATCTTCCATGAGATGGCAGAGACGGTTTTTTGAGTGACATGTGCATTGTATTGTATTGTATTTGAACACTTGTTATAGCGCCCCTACCAGATTTCCCATTCAGAGGCACTCCCGACTACTGCGCGAACGCTGAATCGGAGTTTCACGCCGAAGCGCATGAGCAATTGCGAGTGAAGGACTTGCCCAGGGTCCCTACGCGGCGACTTTGAGGTGGATTCGAACCCGCAACCCTCCAGCTGCAAGGCACCGAACATACCCCTAAACCACCGCGCCCCAGTTGTATTGTGATGTGTTGTATTGTGTGTTGTATTGTACTCCACGTTTATAATGCGACCGAGCCACCCGCAGTAAAGATCCGAGAAATTATTCTCTGATAAACCGACCCGACCGGGAAGCGAACCCGGGGCGCCGGCGCGACGAGCAGGCTACCAACCCACTCGGCCACTCAGGATCCTTACATACAGCATGCAAACCAGGTCAATTGTATGTTAAGTTAGGGGTTGTCCATAAAAACACGTCACGCGATTTTGGCCGATTTTGACCCCTCCTCCCCTCGTCACACGTTGTCACAAAAGTGACACCCCTGAAAAGTGACGTCACAAAGCCCTAACCCCCACCCCCGTAAAACCAAATTTCCATTTGATAATAAAACATGTTTCAAATCACGTTTATTATCTTTGTAGTAAGTATTTAATGTGGCATAACACTCTGATGTTGTATCAAAGCAGAAAGTCAGGTATTTAAACGGAGTCGATGGAAAGCTCATAAAAATACTAGCATGAAATTAACCCGAATATTCATCGTCTAACGAATAACTGAAGATGTTCAGAATATTTTGTAGTAGAACAAAACAGAATGGAAAGAGTAGAATTACCACAATAACATATTCATTCCACTGAATGAAAAGCTCTGGAAGAATCATTAGAATTAATATGCTTAATATAAACAATTTATCAAAAAATTACAGAATTTATGCCTCTCCATTCTCTCATAGCGAAGCAAAATGCTCCTTCATGGAACAAATAGGGAGCGTATGAATATTTAAAAATCTGACGGTGACTAATATCTAAATAATTAGACAATTATTAATAATGGTGCCCGTATACTTAAAAATAATCCAAAAAAATTTAATTATCAAAATTAGTGCTGTTATTTTAAAATTAAATTGTTGTTCATTGTTAAATTTAATTACATAGGCTAGACCTGATGTGACGTCACACCTCTCAGACCCCTTCCCCACCCCAACGTCACACATCGTCACAAATTGTCGACCCCCGACCCCCTAAGTGCGTGACGGCCCCTTAGACTTAATTCCTCTAACATTATATACGTTAACCAATGGCCAGTCTGTACTCTGTTATATAGTAGGACATTGGTAGGTGCCGATTTCTTTTCTGTGAGGCCCATGAGCCGGTGTAGCTTTTTGAGATTACCCCTCATTCACCTTACTGTCTAGTAACTTGAAATTGCGTTCAGGTTACCGGGAGGTAGGATGAAATCGATTTCAACTTACCCCTAGGGGTATAGCTTGAAGGCAATTTCATCCTACCCTCTACGATTTCAGATTACCCCTCCCCAAATATTTATTTATTTATTTTTATTTACATACTTTTGAGTTAGGTATAGGAATAGGGTATAGGCCCTATAGGGTATACGGTTAGGGTGTGTAATATGTCATGCACTTTGACCTAGTGTATGAGTGGTTTAATACAATTAGCATTTCTGTGACATTTCTTTATTTTTTCAAATATTGAGACTAACTTTCAAGCTTGTATGTTTCACGTGTTTTATTCAATTCATTAGTCGTAGGCCTAAGCATAAGAGTTTATCGTTTTGGTTAAATCAGAGAGGGAAAAATGTGAATAGGGCAAAGGTTATATAAAATCAGGTTACGGCTACCCTCGGGGGTAATATGAAATCGATTTCAGATTACAGAGGGTAACTTGAAATGAGGGTAAATTGAAGTCTTTACACCGGTGATGTACGAATCCAAAGGTCATTGAAACTGGCCACTGTATGAAAGAACTTGCCATTATTTTACTTCCCAGCTACAGCTCTTAAATATGACAAATAATCCTATGAGAGACGCTGCACCACCTATCCGTCGATGTCAGTGTTAGGTTCAAGATCCTGCTCACAATCTAGCTCACAAAATAGTAGAAGATACTGCGGGCGGGCATCTCTTAGCCACCAGGTCTGTTGAAGACATTCTTCAGCAGCTGAGCTGACCAATTGGACGTAGAAAGTCAACAGTAGAACAGTCAGAGTCAATTCATGGGCTCTTAGCCCTTCCAATTCGAGTTTGACACTCTCTATTCCGCTTCAGTAAGACGATGCGGGCACATCATGCTTTCTCATGCATTGCACCATCCTCCTTGAAGCATCTATACCATTGGATGTCGTCCAATCGTCTCTCATTCAATGCTTCTATAAAACCCAGTTTATCTGGTTTTGGCACTCCTAAACAGCTCCAGAAGCTTGATTTTGTTTTGCTTTCTGCAACATTTCCGCTCTTCTCTTTCTCGACAAGTGTGCACGATCTAGGTGCTACACTTGATAGTCGTCTTATACCTTTTCAGAGCATATTTCCAGTCTCACACGGTCCTCATATTTTCATCTGAGGCGGCTCAAGGTCATTCATCGTTCTGTCTCCTCTGCAACTTTCACCACTCTAGTTCATGCATTTGTTTCTTTTCGAATTGATCACTGCAATTCAGTCCTCATTGGTCTTCCCAAGGTCCGTCTTCTTCCTCTCCAGTCGGTACTAAACTCAGCTGCTAGATTGATTGCCGGTCTCCCCCGGTACTCCAACATTTCTACCTACATGTTTGAACAACTACATTGGTTGCATCTCTCTGCCCGCATTCAATTCAAAATCCTTCTTCTGATCTTCAAGGCCCAACGCGGTCTTGCCCCGAAATACTTAATGGACCTAGTTCTTCGGCCTCATTTAGCTTCCTCTCACCGTCCACTTCGTTCTTCTAATAGACTTGACTTTCTAGTTCCCCGTTCTAGAACTGGTATGGCTCAAGCTCGATCTTTTGCTTCAATTGGTCCCTCTCTTTGGAATGCTCTTTCTCCTTCAGCTCGCACTACAATTCTTTCTGGCAGCCTCTCCTCCTCTTTCACTTTTCTGAAACCTGCTTCTTCTCTCTCAGGGTCTTGCGCACTGGGAGCGCTTCTGAATAGTTCATCCTACAAGGGGCTCTTTATAAATGTATGTATGTATGTATGTATGTATGTATGTATGTATGTATGTATGTATGTATGTATGTATGTATGTATGTATGTATGTATGTATGTATGTATGTATGTATGTAATATGTATGTATGTATGTATGTATGTATGTATGTATGTATGTATGTATGTGTATGTATGTATGTATGTATGTATGTATGTATGTATGTATGAGCACTTGTTATAGCGCCCCTACCAGATTTCCCATTCTAGAGGCGCTCCCGACTACTGCGCGGACGCTTAGTCGGAGTTTCACGCCGAAGCGCATGAGCAATTGCGAGTGAAGGACTTGCCCAGGGTCCCTACGCGGCGGCTTGAGGTGGATTCGAACCCGCAACCTTCCGGCTGCAAGGCACCGAATATACCCCTACACCACCGCGCCCCACATTTAGATACAATACAATACCATTAAACATACGAACTCCTCTGTCACAAAAAGCTCACGAAACATTCAAGTCGTATTAAGACGCATCTCTTTGTTATGTTGCCATGTAAAGCGCCATTGTAGGATTTAAAAAAACCACTTAAATATGGACAGATTCGAACATCTCACAGCGGAAAGGTCCATTTATGCCACACATGATTTGTAAT
>JACEVL010003921.1:2500-10046 GCA_020284085.1 Aporrectodea caliginosa
GACAGTTACTGACAACAATAAGTAACAAAGTAACGACGTAAACAGTAATGTACTTAGGTTCAAGGTTACTTATTGTTATTGACAAGATTAGGCCAAGTGTTAAGTTTTGTGCAAGGAATGTTCGAAGTGACCGCCGTTTGCTTTTATGCAAGCTTGCAGACGTTTTCGAAAGCCCAGAACAGACTTCTGAATGGTCTCAAGTGGCAAGTCATGCCAGATGATTTGCAGCGTATTTTTCAGTTCAGGAATGTTCTTCGGCTTTGTGGTAAGTTTGTTGTAGGTCTCAAGCATTGCACCCGAGACAGCATAGTCCGAGTGGGTTTCTGAATCTGGGGAATTTGGCGGCTATGAATCCTTGTCGATGAAGATCGGACAATGACTTGTTAGCAAATCTTGGACCAGCTTTGCGCCGTGGGCGAGCCGCTCTCCATCTTGCTACCAAAATGAACTGATTTCCAAGTGATAGTCATAATGAACAAGCTTAGCAAAAAGATTCTCCACGTAGTACCGCTTTGACTCTATGGCCTTCTCGTCCATGAAATGCAAGCGTCCCTTACCCTCATAACTGACACCTGCAGAAACCATGATGTGGAGAGAGAACTTGGCATTTCTCGACCACTTGGCTTTAACTTGGATATCTATGCACATGTTGAATAAAACTGTTTCTTACAATTGCAATTTTACTCTAAATGTAAACAAAACACCGTCTGCAAAGCGGAAATGACGTAATTATGGCATACCTCAGGCTACTTTACTTTAGGTAAAAATATGATTTCCTATTTCATGAAAGTGCCGTGTTCAGTTGAAAAAAAAGCAGTTCTTTCTTCTGCCTGATTTCATGATCACAAATATAACAGATACTGATCTATTTACATGTCAAATAATAATGCAAAATATTTTGCGAATAATTAAGAATGAAAATATTTGGCAACAAAATATTCAGTGGTTTTCGAGAAATCGCAAATACTTTTCGTATGTGGGTTATTTTTTTTCGGACGCACCCTGTATATACTATTATGTGGTAGTGACTATCTTGGAAGGTGCTATATAAATTCGCTGAATGTTTGAATGTCTGGGTGAGTGAATGAATGAGCCTGGTCAGTCGCTGATACCAGACACCCCACATACAAACAGACAGACACACACCACCATCAGACAAACACACATACAGACAGACAGGCACACATACAAAGAGAACCCGAACACACAGACACATAGACAGACCACACATACACACAGACAGACACACACACATACACACACAGACAGACAGACACATACATGCAAACAGAGCTTTTATATATACACAGACAATTACACACACTACATACAGACACCCACCCACATAGACAGATAGATTTGACCTATCAGTTGAGGCGGATGTTCCATCTCATTCGATATATTGCGTCTTCGTCATTGCCCGGATGCGTTCGTCTAGCAGCCTATGCAAGGCAAGGCAGGGCGAGCCCGCATCGAGCCCCTGCCCATCTGGTCCCGTGCCTCCTCAGCGGCATCGCCCTCGGCCTCCTCACCGCCGTCCATACAGGCTTAGACGGAATCGTCCTCAGAGTGGACGAGATCTCGACTGTCGCTGAAGGTACGTTTGAACTACGCCTTAAATGCATCTCTCTACATGCATGACTATGTATGCATGTATGTATTTGTGTACATAGGTAAGTGTGTATGAAGAAGAAGAAGAAGCAGAATATTCTTTATTGCATACAGCACTTTGGTGTACAAAAACAGAAGCATTCCAAATTTCCAATAACATCAAAGATGATTAAGTTCGTCATTATGTCCCATGTTATAGGCCCGAAATAGATGATCTAACCCGTTACCTATTAAACTAAATTTATTGACATATATATATATATCATATATGAATGTATGCAAGTATATATGTAAGGACAGTCAACATGGATTTACCTTGGACTGTTCGTTTCTGACAAATCTGCGGAAGTTCTTTGAGAGGATGGACGAGGGAAATCTACTAGGGCTGCGGATTTTAACGATTAATTACTCGATTAATCGTTAAACATCATTTTAATCGATTATTTTCTGCTTTTCAGTTTAATTTTTGTGCTTTATTCATGACGTCGAGCGGCCCATTTACGGAGTCAACAATGATAGTGTGAAATGTTGGAGTGGAAACTTCAGCGATAATTTTGCATTTAAGGCAGATGCTGCTGGAAAAGTCGAAGATAGCGACAAAATTAACTGTCTTCATTGCAGCACACATTGCACTTACCGTGGTTCAAACACGTCAAATTGATTCAGCTCACTATTATATTTTCTGTTTCCTTGTTCAGACCAGTTAGATAGCAATACAAGCAGCTGGTTTAGAAGGTCATCGAAGGATGCTATGTAGGCCTAAATGCTTTGCTACATTATATTACATTACTTTACATTTTCTCTGCATCGATCAAGCGAAGCATCCTGACCGAATTCACTTTCTCCAAACTAAATACGAAAGAAATCCACCTTAAATAAAATGTTATCATCATCATCATCATCATCATCATCATCATCATCATCATCATCATCATCATCATCAACAACAACCTCATCATCAGTTCCTGACGCCAGCCGTTTGGCGGTGATTGGGCGGAATGTTATTGTAATTATACCGGTACGACAATTAACATGACATCGTCAGAGGCGGCGATCTTGTCTGACGGGTGGGGGGGACACTTTGGAAATGGGTAACAAATGTATACGCGCGTGAGCGCGAAAAAATTTTTTGACTTCTTTTTGTGCACATAAAAAGCATTATAAAAGCATGTGACAGACACTTTATAACGACATGTAGAATTGTAGATAGGCCCTATATTTTCATCCAATTGCATAATCATATGCAAACTCAAATTAAAAGTGAACTGATTTTATTAGTTGGTAACACTTTAGCATATACTGATCAAGAATGTCACTTAATGCGCTATAACCTCTATGGACTTACTACACTACGGAGTTTTATCCTTTTTCGCAAAAGAACCAAACAAGTTCTTCCTAATATCACTTCTCGAAATCAAATGTTCTTCCAGCTCAACCAAGTTCAAGCTGTCTAAAATATGTTTATGTGTGTGTGACAAACCGCCACCGAGCTTAATCTTGCCTGATCTATTGTAGGCCTATACTTCACAACCAACTCCATAAAAAATTTGTAGTCCTACACGTCGAAGTAAGGGAAGAAATTGGAGAGGTAGCCTATTAGTCCAGATCTTCAACAAATCAATGCAGACTGGAGAAGTACCAAGGGATTGCCTTCTCCTTTCTGGCAGGCTACCAGAAAACCCCCAAATAGGGTTATCAAGCTGGCCAGTGGCTGTGGCCACTGGTCAAATGCTTGGCTGTTGAGAACTGTTAGATTTTTAACCTAAATAAGTAAAATTTATGCAGCATTTTCAGCTTCGTATTTAATCGCAGCCTATATCTTCAGCACGAGAGCTTTTCAACCAAATTCAAACCAATTAGAAAACATTCCTATAGGCCTACGTAGCAAATTTTATAGAACTATTGCAAATATAAAAATTTATTATATAATAATAATTAATGAGATTTAGAAGTTCCCAACTAATTATTCCTCTCACTGAATCAGATAATTAAGTAGATTCACAAACTCAATTTACCTCTTTTTAACGAAGCTGTCCATCGGTCCCTTGTTCGGATCACTTAGGGAGTCTTAGGCCTATACGAGGCGATCGATTTAGTTCTTTTCATGACGCTCCGTGACAAAAGAATTAGAATGTACGAAGTTCTGAGACAATGATTTAAGTTGAAATTATTAAGCATTTTTAGTGCCTCCGCTTTAATATCAACAATAAAACACGACTAATTTTTAACAGATTGCAAACACCAGTGGTGGCCAACCTGCGGCACGCTTGGTATTTGTGGCACGCCAGCCTCTGATGAGTAACGCTGCAGTGAGGGGTTTAGGTACTGGCGATATAGGCGGCTGCGTAGAGCGGCATTTTTCAAAGGGCGGCAAATTCCGAAAAAATACATGATGGTCACTTCCGTCAAAGAGATGTGTTTTATGAGTAAGGGGTGTAACTTTTGTCCTTGCCTATAGGCTTAACACACAACTGTCAAAAATTGTCAAAGGCCGTCAGTCAGTGGCACGGAGGACCTTGCAATTTTCTTTAAAAAATTCCAATGGTTTTTGTAGTTTAGAATGTTATCTATATACATGTAGAATATTAGGCGCCTCTGTAGCTCCGTAGCTGCAGCAACCAAGGGCCTGGTCGGTTTCGCTCTTATACCAGAGGACCGTGGCCTGGTTGATCGACGGCTGCAGACGAGCACAGCACACGAGCTCAAAGAGGGCAGCCAAAGGCTCTTCAGTCGGCAGGCAGTCAAAGTCCACTTTCTCAACAGTATATTTTTATGCTATGCAGAGATATTAAGTCGAACGGCGTCTTGTTCCCATTATAGGGTTGTAGGATGGGAACAAAGAAACAGACTGCATGATAATAGACACAACTCAGGAATTTTTGTAAGTTGTTGGTGGCAACGTGTTGACGTGTAAGCTGCCTGGTCTCATTGGTCAAATTTCATCTTGGCAATTATTTAACAACAATAGCAGTCAAAATTTCTATGACAAATTTTTTTGGGGGGGACAACTGTATACTGCGTCCCCCCGCTGTTAAAGGTGGGGGGGGGACATGTCCCCCTCGTCGGATCGCAACCTGGACATCGTTGATGGCAGCTACTTCAGGATGCTTCACAAACTGTCCACTCTCATCGCAACTGTTAATGTTCGGAGATATCAAATAAATGATCTCCATTATAGTCTTTTGTCGAGTCCACTGTGACCCTTAGTACAAGCCTTGTTTTGTCCGCGTTTGCATTCTCTATCCATAGCATTCTTGACGTGAGCTTCTATTTGAACTCCAATGCTGTGGACGTCGAAGTATGTCACAACTCAATTACTATTTACTTCTTGTTTGAGAGCCTCCCGGAATAGTTAAGCTCTGAGATATATGAATGAACGAAGGAATCTTTTGAACTTCAGGTTTGAAACCATTTGCATCTGTCATTCGGACTTTTATTCGCCATGTCTTGGCATCTAATTGGATTTCTTTTTGCAATCAGATATCCCCGATCATTTGTCAAGTCTCCTGAGACAGTTTCTCGTAAATATTGCTAATGAGAATCTCTTACACTCTGGACAGTTATGCCAGGAATAGCAGACACTTCTGTCGGCAAAACCCTTGCAAACATAAATTGTCTGATAACGACAGGGCCGTGCTATTCATTTGGCACAGTAGGCACTGTGCCTATGGCCTACGAACCTCTCGGGGGCCTACGCAAGTCTGAAAATGAGATATTGAAAAAATAAGTTTAATGACTGAATTTGATAGCAAAAAGTAAAAAATCCGGAAATATTGAATTGACCTTAGTGGATACAGGCCTATGCAGGATGTTAAATAATCAACATTACAAAAAGCAAATTGAGACTTAAGGAGCAAAACTGGGCGTGTTCGTGAAACATGAGTAAACACGTTGTCAATAAATACATGATAATTAATTATGCGTTTAGATCGTCTATGAATGAAGCATTTGACTCTAAGAGCTATGACGACCTTAAAACAGCTTGATGAATGCTGACCACTTTGATGAATTATGGCAATAATAATAATTATAATAATAATAACAATAATTGTAATTATGAGCAATGGCTTTGATAAGAATAATGATAATTTTTGAATACCAATGACGATGATGATGATGATGATGATGATGATGATGATGATGATGATGATGATGATGATGATGATGGTGATGATGATGATGATGATGATGATGATGATGATGATGATGATGATGATGATGATGATGATGATGATGATGATGATGATGATGATGATGATGATGATGATGATGATGATGATGATGATGATGATGATGGAAGTAGTCTTTCTGAATCGTATTCCTGCTTTTCATCATAAAGTAGTCATTACAACGTGACTATTGTATTTATATGACGCCTCGTATTGCCTCTCGAAGTAGCGCTGTGTGCGTAGGTCTTCAAATGAGAGCAGCGTTTCACACTCGACCAAGTAGCAGAGACATATCTATGTGGACAACGCTTCCGATGGAATGGGCGCACTTCATGTAGAACAACACTCAAACTAAAAGAGTAAAAAAAAAATTTAAAAAAAAATAATAATAATAAAAAAAAAAAAAACCCTTTAAAGCCAGATTGTTAGCCGTGAAATCGCCAACTCTGGAGACTGGCTTCATGCACTTCCCTTTAGACAGCAGGATTACGGATGTCAGGAGAGGTCCTAAGAACGCATCCGGCATCCGCTTGGCACCGCGTTGTGTGAAAAAACCTTGCAAATGTGGTGTCGGGAGAATCCCAAAGGCCATCATGGATTCTCTTGCATCAAAGGAGCAGGAAGACAGCATCGACATGGCATGCTCAACGACGTTATTTGGCGAGCCAAACCAAAATACCGGCAATCAAAGAGCCCAATGGCCTCTCCCGATCAGACGGCAAAGGCCTGACGGGGGTCACCATCCCTGACAATCGGGTTTGGAGGTGTACGGTGCCAGATACTTTCGCTGCATCCAGAACAAAAAAATCGAAAAAAGGGTGCGGCAGCGAAAAGCAGCTCCAACAAGAAAACAAATATGCCGCTATTCACAATCCATCATTTCGTCCCTGTGCAGTCGAAACTGCAGGAAGCTGGCACCAGAATCACTGCAGTTGTTAAAACTGGACGCAAGATTCAGCAGCGACAGGCGACCCAAAGTGAGACCAGTCATCTTCACAACGCTTACAGTGCCCCACAAATCGGAAACTCTCTATCGTTTTAGGCACCTCAGATTGCAAAACAGTTTGCCCAGGACTGAACACGGCTTATAGAAACATTAAAAAAGTTACTTTTAATCAGTCTGTACATATGTTTGTTGGCTTTATGAAGAAATAAATTTTTCTTATTTAAAAAATAATAAAAAAAGATAATAATAATAATAATGATAATAATAATGGTAGCAGTAGTAGTGGTGGTGGTGTTATACAAATTTAGTGGTATTTATAGTAGTCGTAGTAGTAGTAGTCGTAGTATATAGTGGTAGCGATAGCGGTAGGTAGTGAGTAGTGTAGTTTTTGTTATCGTTGTTGTTTTATTTTGTGTTTTATGAGGGTGATGATGGGATGGGTGAAGATGATGATGATGATGATGAAGAAGATGAAGATGAAGATGATGATGATGATGATGATGATGATGATGATGATGAAGATGAAGATGATGATGATGATTGGATATTATGATGATGTTGATGATGATGATGATGAGAGATGATGATGATGAGATGATGATGATGATGATGATGATGATGAGATGATATAATATAGACACCCTATTGATGAAAACGATGGCGTTGTCGATGATGGTAATGCTGAAAATAAGCTATTTTAAAACGATGTCAACAAAAAAGCAGCGAGACCTATTATTATCGTTGCTCGTTTTGGATAATGACGCTGTCACAGTTATTTGGTTTTACCGAAAATTTTTGGCCTTCTTTTCGTCCAATCCCC
>JACEVL010003922.1:0-12507 GCA_020284085.1 Aporrectodea caliginosa
GGCCAAAGTTACGAGAGATAGCGTTTTTAGAGAAAATTGAAGGTTTTCTTGTAAAATATTCTAATTGAAAACTAATTAACTGCCATTCAATACACCGCTAGAAAGAGCTCTTAAAACTGAATAAAATGATGTGTTATTTTCAGAATATCCCTATATTTGTAGAAGTTATTAACTTTTACCATTTCCTCAATAATAATAATAACTCTAATAAATAATTTTAATCACTAATCAGTGTAATCACTAGTAACCAGGCATGCAATAAATGTCATTGTGTTATAATCTGGTCCTACTACAGGCAGTTGAATTTATTCCTGGTTTAAATGTTCACTTTCATGGTTGATTACAACTATTATGCTTACTTTTCGAGTGTTCCTATATTTGATAAGGGTAAAACTTTGATGGTGTTGTGCGAGTCCTAAATATTAATATTTTTTCATACAACTTTTGTGTGATGTTTCTGGATGGAATGGAACCAAATGGAACCTTGGCGAGCAGTAGATTCAAACTTTTATTATTAAGAACCACCCTAATGTATAGATCTATAGCCTAAGCATGCGTGTGTTTGTATGCACCTGAACTTTTATGAAAATCGGTACGATGTGGAAAGCATGCTTGCATGCTTAGCAATAAAATCATACATGTATTAATTTATTATGTTTGCTTCAATGTATGATTCATTGCATGTCAATAACTATTTCCCTATGACGGCATGATTATATATGTATTAATATATGCACAAATCCATTCCTGCATGCATGCGTGCATGAATTCACCTATGTACGCATAGGCCTACATTTATGTGCGCATGTATGTGTAGCGTGGGTTGATCGCCCGAGATGCGGGGTTACCGATCAACAGAAGAAGCGAAAACTCGGATGTTGAAGAGTTGTTTTAATCGTCACGAGGACATCTTCCAGCAGCGACACCGACCGACCGAGCTGAGCGAGCTCCCGTACAGTAAAACTCAACACACTAGTAGCCTTTCGGTCGGCGTCGCTCTGTCTACATATCTGCACGTGCAGGCTTAACCACAGGCACGATTCCCCCACCTGTGCTGCGCACGATAGTGCATTCCGGCAACGCCTACGCATAGCACAGGTCTCTTCCTTTCCTCTCTGCCTCTGTCTGTCTGTCCGTCCGTCTGTCTGACTGTTTGTCTGACTGTGTGTCTGACCGTCTCCCTCTCGCTCTCTATCTCTGTCTGTGTCCTTCTCTCAGCCTCTGTCTGTGTCTGCATGTCAATGTGTCTGTCCGGCTGTCTCTGTGTCTGTCTGTATACTAAGTTGTCGGTCTGGCTGTCTATGTCAGTCTTCCATCTTTCCCTCTCTCAAATTCCTGTGTGTGAATCATACACACCCCTACATATGCATCTGAGCATGAGTGCATTGAGCTATGATCATGTTATGTGTTTTCCAGCATATGCATGGTTTTTTGTAAAGGCAATTTTTATTTAAATCGATTAAAAGAGAAACTACATATTAACTGATTTTACATGTCTTAAGCAGCTTACCATGGCAGAAAACAAGAATATCGGTAAGCAATTCAAATGTAACGGCTCAATGAGGCAGAAATGTATCTGCTGTCCAAACTAACAGAAACACATTAAGTAAGAAATTACAATTACAATATTAACTTACTAGTCACAGTTGACATCAGCGGCGACGAAGAAGTAATTTCTGGTTGGGAGCTACTCATCAGGTTCAGGATAGTAGTGACAACATATGGGGTGGATCCAAGAGATGCAGTCGAGGACTGAGTGGCAGTGGTCGGGTTCAGATTTATAGTACTAGTCTGTGATTCAGTAGTCATCGCTGAGATACGTTGTGTGTCTGGATGAGTGGTTGTTGTAGGTTCAAGAGTAGCAGTTGTTGCAGACTGAGCGGTTGTTGAAGGTGGGAGAGAAGTAGTTGATTGTGTCTGAGTGGATGTTTCAGGTTTAAGAGAGGTTGTTGTCGACGGCTGCGTTGTTGTTGTCTGCGTTGTTGATTGGCCCGTTGTTGTAATTGGACATCCTGAAAAAATATATGTAAGACGAGTTTCAGTATTTTCGGATTTTTAATTCAGTTGAACTTCGTTCACTCTGATTGTATCGGTCAGCCTTAAAGATGAAGCATGAATACATAAATCATAAACCAATCATTCTTGATTTAACTTGCAGATTTAGGCTTTTAATCCATAGTTTACAACTTAAAAACTGAGGCATGCAGACGATTGTTGTAGGGCAAAAAGTAGGATTAACGAAAACGAAATGTAACAAGAGATGTTCTCAAACATTGTTTTCATATTTTCTATCCGTGTAGGATAAAAGTTGCATTTCTCATGGTGTTAGACATGTTGTATGCAATAGCGCACTTTATTTCACAATATTTTAATACGTCTTCATAATCGTATTCTAATGCCAACTCTTACTTGTTCGTCCTTGCATACAAACTAACCTGGCGTTGAGCAAGATTCATTGAACTCCGGCGCATTCGTTGCGATGTATGGAAATTGGATGTCAGTTGGTGCAGCAAAGGTCAGTTCGCACGTATAGTCCGCAGGATCGCCACCGTTGCTTATAATGGTTGATTCTGCATAGAACACATACGCATCAATCCTCTTCCTCGGAAGCGTATATGATGCCAAGATTGCTCCGTTGAGTTTCCAGGTAACAATCGGATAGATCGGGTGAAGAGTGCCGTCTGCATAAGTGACGTTGCACGACACATTGGAAGCATAATTGATCGGAGTACAGGAACACAGTGGACCTGAGCCTGTGAGACAAAATAGTTCAACCAATAATCAGCCATCCAACACCCATCCTGATACTTCTTTCTAGATGTTAACAGTTCTTGGTCGTGTGTTAGTTTTCAGTCATATTTAAAAGCTATGTAACGCGTTAATAGTCCAGAAACAGTACTGCGTTGAATTTCGAAAAGAACATAGGCTAATTTGAGGATCCTGAGTGGCCGGGTGGGTTGGTAGCCTGCTCGTCACGTCGGCGCCCCGGGTTCGCTTCCCGGTCGGGTCGGTTTATCAGAGATTATTTCTCGGATCTTTACTGCGGGTGGCTCGGTCGCATTATAAACGTGGAGTACAATACAACACACAATACAACACATCACAATACAACTGGGGCGCGGTGGTTTGGGGGTATGTTCGGTGCCTTGCAGCTGGAGGGTTGCGGGTTCGAATCCACCTCAAAGTCGCCGCGTAGGGACCCTGAGCAAGTCCTTCACTCGCAAAATTATTGCTCATGCGCTTCGGCGTGAAACTCCGATTCAGCGTTCGCGCAGTGGTCGGGATCGCCTCTGAATGGGAAATCTGGTAGAGGCGCTATAACAAGTGTTCAAATACAAAAATACAATAATTACCTTCGCCAGTGTGATCTTGAGGTCCTACCAAGTGATTAGAAATCTTCAACATTCGTCGTTTTTAAATGCAACCACTTGATGAGCTACCCTCGTGCTCTAACGATTATGTAGACTCATACTATCATGCTGAGTGGACTAGAAAAAAACGATCTTTGCAAGAGCCATGCGTAGGCCTACATTGTACAACGTTCTCTGTTACCAGGCTGAGAAACTCTGCAGCTGTAACAATTCTCCAGCATAAAGTTTCGAAGTTTATTAGGCTATAGTCAAAACAAGTTGTTCAAGGTCAATAAAATAATTTCCGACAGAACCAGCCTTTGATATGCAATAATATTACGAAAAAGGTCAAATTTAATCTCAACCCAAAGAAGCACCCTACCCATGATCGCTAAGAATCCATAATATAACATAAAAGTAAAGAAAAATACAGTGTTATAGCGAAAGGACTTACGAACGACGAGTAACTTTGCGCCCGTCTTGTTAGTATTATCGGCACATTGCCCGATGTACAACCCAGCTGTTGATATCGGTTGTCCATTTTCAGTTGTTGTCGCTGACTTGATAACTAGACCGGTCTGGTTAACGTCGTAGAGGTTAGTCAGTGTTGAATCCCTAGCACCGCCGACGGTGATGATATCGTAAGTGGTTGACTCATCTGAAGTTGGAATAACCTTCCACGAGACGTTTTGAGGGTTAATGTACAGATTCATTATTGAAATCGACTGTCCCTCTCTTACAGCTATATTCTTCAGATTCGACAAACACTGAGGACCTACAAGCAATAACTTCCGTTCTATAATTATTAAACAATATGTCCGTTCCTAAAATTCTGCTCTAGCACATTCTTGCAATAATTTCAAACCATAAAACCCTTAACCCTCAGAGGCTAACCTGGGGTGAATTTTTCACCCCACTGTCAGTATTTGCGCTGAAATTTTTTACAGCTTTGGAGTTATGCCGTGCGCCTTTGTGTATCTGTTCATAGATGACTTTTGCTTAATTCCATATATTTTGTCTTACTTATTTTGGATGAATGGTCACGTGGCTGACGTCATACCGTGGCCATTTGTATTGGTTATTTGTGTGAAAGATGTCTCGACGGTTATCTGCTGCTAAAGCGTTACTTGTGTGTAGATGACTGTAGACTCGATGATTGTGCTGATAGTTGACTTTAGTTAGGTTTCCTAGTTTTGCAGTTTTATGTTGAACTTGGTACAATTACCATTGTTGATCGAACATGGTTTAATTTTATATCACATGCCTCAAATAGTGAGGGGTGAAAAATTCACCCCAGGTTATCCAATGTGTGATTTTTTTATAGGTTATCCTCTGAGGGTTAACAAAACCTGACGAAATCGTTACTCATATTAGCCAAATAACGTGTCCTTGTCTGCCTGACTGCCTTCGATCGAATGTAAAGCAGATCAACAGCTTAGTATTTATAACAAATCTTTTAACCTGACATGACTACCATGAGAAACTGAATCAAGCAGTGTATGCCTATATTTGCATCTGCGTACGAAAGTATATCTTTTACTAAGTAGGATGTTCATTATACGTCTGTTTCTTATAATACATGTACATTTGCGAATGTACTGCTGTTTACCTAAGTGTCGTGGTACCAATAACTTAACCTTAATTCAAATAAATCCACTAGTCCTGTCAGGTAATTTTGAAAAGCGACCCGGGGAACCATTGGTATGGGCCTCTCCTCTAAAAGGTTTCGCACGGGTGCAGAATCTAAATATTCTGGGTTTTGAGCTTCCAGCGAATTTTGGGTTCTGCAGCCACATTAAATATCTGACCATAAAAGCAAGGCAGTCCTTTTACGCACTTCGGATTCTGAGGTGTCATGGACTCTCGGAGGACAGCTTATTGGATGCTCTATTGCTCGCCTGTGTGGTAGGGCCTTGCGAGAGGGCAGGAAAGTGGGGCCCTTGAGGGAATTATCTGGAGGCTGGTTCACCAGAGGTACTTGATTCTATCATCGCCATCATGGGAGTGGTTTTTAAGTAATGGCAACACTCTGGCGCGTAGAAGCAACGGACCCGGGATCGTTTACCGGTGCCCTCCCTAAGGTTGACTCAGCCTTTTCATTCGCTATGTTTCATTAAAAATGAGCAGCAGGACGTGATGGGCGCCTTGCATGGATGCCAAACAGTTAAATATAACTCATGTAATAACTTGTGATCTTTCATTCATACTATGAATTGTATCATCCTGCGTCAGCTTGAACAATTAATTATCATTGTTATTTGAAACTATTTGCAGCTTTGGGGATCCGTGACTCCTTGCCTGTATTCTGCACAATCCGTCAAATGTGTTGCATATATTGATACGTCCGTCAAACAATCTCGCTACCGCCTACGGCCACGGTCCCATAACCATGGGCTTCCCATGTTTGAAAACCTAACACAGAAATGCTTCCTGGCTCGGTTGCGATAAATAAACAATGTCTTCCCTAGATCTGGCTATTTAAGCTCTTCATTCCCCCTATTGCTACCGCTAACTCTTCCTTCTCTATGTTTCCCTGATATACAATAACGTCTCCCATTCAATTCTTTGGTTGTATATCTATATTTTGTTTGGTTGAATGTCTTAATCTAGCCATGTACAGTGCTGTGCGTTTGGTAGTCCTATCCTATCCTCAGCCGTTACCGAAACGAGGGTTGGACGCGTCAAGCACAATCATTCTCCATTGTTGTCTGTTCACAACCTTCCCTTATCAGTTTCGCCACTGAAAGTTCAGTCCATGGTTTAATGTTGTCCATCAAATTCATGTTTGGTCTTCCTAGTGCACGTGAGTCTGGTATTGTTCCTTGAATTATCTCCTTCTCTAAGCATGTCTCTTCTTTCCTCATGATGTGTCCGTAGTAGGCCAGCTTCAATTTCTTTCCAGATTTAAGAAGATTCCTCTCTACTCCAGCAGTTTCAAGTACCCATTCATTTGTCTTTTTAGCGGTCCACTGTTTTCGAAGGACAAGTCTCAAACATTTCGCCTCAAATGCATCTATTCTAGTCTCCTCCGTCTTCTTCAAAGTCCAACTCTCACATCTATACATAACAACTGGCCACACTAGCGCCTTCAAAAGTCGCAACTTTGTTGCAGTTGTTTTGAGTCCAGTTGCGATGCTGTAATCTTTGCCAGACGTGATCGGATCCATTTTGTACAGTAACCATCTTCAGTAACAAGCGAACCTAGGTAGGCATACGCATCAACCTGCTCCAGGAAGCTGTTATTGTTGCTGATACGGTATATTGTTTTCTCTGTTGTCGTTACTTTTGTTTTGTCTGTGCTTTTCAGCAGTCCTTATTTCTTGCTGGCGCTTTCTAGTCGATACATCAGTTCCTGCAACTTGGCCTCTGAGCATGCTATCAAAATGATATCATCGGAATATCTCAGATTTGTTACGTTCCGTCCAACAATCCTGACTCCACCGACATGACCGTCCACAGTCTCTCTCATCACCAACTCCGCCATTATGGTGAATAAATATGATGAAAGCACGCATCCTTGTCATACTCCGCGTCTGCCTAGAAACTCGTTGGATAGTACTCCAGCCACCCTGACCCTAGCTTTTTGCTTTCTGTAGAGTTTGTCAACAGGTTTACTATGTGTCCTGGATATCCCATTTCCAACATGTTCGTCCAAAGTCTTTCGTGCGAGACTGAGTCGAATGCCTTCTTAAAATCAACAAAGCACACGGAGAGAGGCTGTTGATGTTCCTTTGCTTTTTGCATAATGATCCTCAGGTTTTTAATCTGATCTCTTGTGCCTCTTCCCTGACGAAAACCAGCTTTTTTCCGCAGCAAATTCTAATTCCGTTTTTTCCCTTATCCTTTCCAAGATTATTCTTAGTATGATTATAGCCTACTGGCATGTGATACCAAAGCAGTAATTGTTCTGTAGTACTTCTCAATAAAGAATATTCTTACGTATTTAGGTTTGCAAAATGTGCATGTAAATTCAGCGTGCTCATCTGGATCTACACGTTTACCTATGGATCCATGACTATAAATTTACGTGTATATATATATATATATATATATATATATATATATATATATATATATATATATATATAAGCATGAATATGTTTGTATGCGTCTACATTTTTATGACCACCTGTATCATGTGGCAAGCATGCTTAGCCTAAATGCCTAGAAATTTAAGCGTACATGTACAGTCATGTAAAACTGTGCCCCAGGGGTCAAAACCCGTCACACGTCGGTTTCTGACCTTTTTAATCAGTCAAATTCTACAATTAATTTGCTTCGAGATTCTTTTAACGGAATGAAAATATATTTTTTCTGACTAAGGTTACGCTCGTTTGATTCTTTCATTAGCATAGAGTGAGAAAATCGAATAAACATTTTTGGCATATTCGTGTCGTCACAGTCCTCAGCATCCATTGCTTGATTACCCTGCAATTTTGCTGGGCAATAGAGGACTATATTCTGTCTCAAATAAAGCAAACCGCATCAAAGTCGGATTACTACTTTAAATTATGGGAAATTCATTGGAAACTGCTGAATTGAAGAAAATTATTTATGTTTGACCCATCTCGCCTATTTCAGCTTCTAGCTCAATATCTAGGAAGCGACAAGCGACGGATTTTTAACCCTGGCGTCATTATGTATGCCTCAATGTATGCTTCAGTGTATGTCTCATGACCGTATCATTCCTCCCGCAGATAATTTGATGTGTAAAACTGTCATCACTATGATGATATTATGAGGTCTTTCTTAGATATATGCGGGACTATATTGTTTAAAACAACAAGGTGCGATATCTTACTTGATGAGCAAAAACGTTTATTATCAGGATGCTATTTATATTTTAACTCTGTTTATAAGATGTCTGTACACCAAAGTGCGATTATCAATTGGTTAATTAGGAATATACTTACATACCAACTTACTATTACTATATACCTACGACTGCATGATTATATATGTATTTATATGTATGTAATGCACAACTCCATTCCTGCATGCGTGCGTGCATGAAATCATCTATGCACGGATACATTTACGTATGCGCATAAGCATGAGTGCATTGAGCAATGATGGTATTGTTTTTAAATTGATTACAGGAGAAACTACATAACTGACCTTACATGTCTTAAGCAGCTTACCATCGCAAAAAACGAGAACATCGGTAAGCAACTCAAATGTAATGGTTAAATGAGACAGCAATTAATCTGCTGTCCAAACTAATAGAAACACGTTAAGGAAGAAATTACAATGCTCTATTATTAACTTACTAGTCACAACTACATATTAACTGATTTTACATGTCTTAAGCATCGCAGAAAACAAGAATATCGGTAAGCAATTCAAATGTAATGGCGCAATGAGGCAGAAATGTATCTGCTGTCCAAAATAACAGAAACACGTTAGGGAAAAAATTACAATTACAATATTAACTTACTAGTCACAGTTGACATCAGCGGCGACGAAGAAGTAATTTCTGTTTGGGAGCTACTCATCAGGTTCAGGATAGTAGTGACAATATATGGGGTGGATTCGAGAGCTGAAGTCGAGGACTGAGTGGCAGTGGTCGGATTCAGATTTATAGTACTAGTCTGTGGTTCAGTAGTCATTGCTGAGATACGTTGTGTGTCTGGATGAGTGGTTGTTGTAGGTTCAAGAGTAGCAGTTGTTGCAGACTGAGTGGTTGTTGAAGGTGGAAGAGAAGTAGTTGTCATAGGGTGAGTTGTTGTGATAGGTGGAAGAAAAATAGTTGTTTGTGGCTGAGTGGCTGTTGTAGGTGGAAGAGAAGTAGTTGTTTGTGGCTGAGTGGTTGTTTCAGGTTTAAGAGAGGTTGTTGTCGACGGCTGCGTTGTTGTTGTTTGCGTTGTTGATTGGCCCGTTGTTGTAATTGGACAACCTGAAAAATACATGTAAGATGAGTTTAAGTATTTTCGGATTTTAATTAAGTTGAACTTCTTTCACAACCATTGAATCGGTCAGCTTTAAAGTTGACGCGTGAATGCATCAATCATAAACAAATCCTTCTTGAGTTAACTTGCAGATTTAAGTTTGTAATCCATATTTTACACTTTAAAAACTGAGCTTAGCAGGCGATTGTTGTAATGTAAAAATAGGAATACGGAAGAAATAATGTAAACGACAGTTATTCACAAACTTTGTTAAAGTGTTTACAATTTTACATGTTTTCTATTCGAATAGGAAAGACGTTGCATTTCTCATGTTGTTTGAAATGTGGAAAGTAATATTACACTTTATTTCACAAAATTTTAATACGTCTTTATAGTCTGTATCTACTTGTTCGTCCTTGCATGCAAACTGACCTGATACAGAGCAAGAGTCGTTGAACTCCGGTGCATTCGTTGCGATGTATGGAAATTGGATGTCAGTTGGTGCAGCAAAGGTCAGTTCGCACGTATAGTCCGCAGGATCGCCACCGTTGCTTATAATGGTTGATTCTGCATAGAACACATACGCATCAATCCTCTTCCTCGGAAGCGTATATGAGGCCAAGAAAGCTCCGTTGAGTTTCCAGGTAACAATCGGATAGATCGGGTGAAGAGTGCCGTCTGCATAAGTGACGTTGCACGACACATTGGAAGCATAATTGATCGGAGTACAGGAACACAGTGGACCTGAGCCTGTGAGACAAAATAGTTCAACCAATAATCAGCCATCGAATACGCTTCGTAATGTTTTTTCTAGATGTTCAGCAGTTGTAAACTGTGTGCCGGTTAAGGAAGTAAATTAAGTATATCATTGATTTTACCAACTGCTAATCGGATTCATGCTTAATACAACGATGGCATATAGTCTCTGTTTTTATACACTATTTTTTAGGGTTTTTTTTACTGTGCGGTCTGCAGTGTTTGGGTCAAGAGTTAATCAACCTAATAACAAAATCCTTTAACGGCCAAGCTGTGAGCAGGTGGTATAACTCTGTTATGGATACGATAGCGCATTGAGCATAAAGCTGGTTTTATGGGGGACGGATATACATGTATCCATGTAGTGCATGAGCAGGGTAGTTAATTATGGCTTAAAAGAGACGGGAGTCGGCGCTTTTATAGGAATCCGTGAGATAATGCGCCTTATAATTATTGCGTTGATCCGGTCCCGCCCCTTCTGGCCCACAAGCCCCACCAGACAGCAGCCGCATACAACTCCTTGCAACGGTGTTTGCAACATCGACGTCGCTTAGTATTGGGTCTGATGAACCATGTACAGCGTTCATTGATTGTCTGGACTTGGTGATCATTGTGTTAACATGGGCATCGATACTAAGTTGTTCTGATTGCGTGACTTCTAATATTCTCATGCTTTCCACTCTGATAAGTTCCAGTATTGCACTGGGTACATATTCGCCCAACTTTTCCTTGGGCGCCAGATTATCTTTTCACGGATTTTGTTGTGATTGGGATTCCCCGACTACACCAGGTCGTTAGTTGCAGATGGGACAGGAGGGAACTGGTGTCCGCGTATTTGAACAGCTTGGCGGAAGAGTACCAAGGTTTTAGCTTACATATTGCAATGATGAAATTTACCGGGCAGTACTTGCTTTGATTTCTATGCCGGATGACATGGTGTGCAAGAACTTTATACTAAGTTGCGCCTGTCGACAAAACCGATTTCCCAATTACATGTATATAATATAATTATTGTCGGGGATAGGCATTTCGGTCAGCTGGTCTCACGCTTATCAAACGCCTTTGATAAGTCCACGGCTATCAGGTAGACGTAAGGGCTAGAAGTAAGCATTTCAGTGAGATGATGAAAGGCGGCTGAAGTTGATCTGGCCGAGCGGAAGGCAAACTAATGCGTGCAGCCCTGACAAGCCTTTCGAAAAAGCGGCAGAAATAGGTGATGGGTAGATGATCAGACTCGTTTACCGGTCGTTGCACCTTCGGAACGGGAGTGATGGCACTCAATTTCCATTGTAGAAGAACAAGCCACCCAGGTTAATCCTTGCTAATTCGAATTCTCAATAAAAATGCAACACCATTCTTCAGGCCTGTACTGCAGGCAGTGGTGTCATAGACTATGCACAACAAACTCGATTCCGAAGACCCCAGTCATCCAATGTGCTCAGGCAGGCTTCAAAGAACTTGTTCAAAGTCAATAAAATAATTCCCGACAGAACCAGCCTGTGATATGCAATAATTTTACGAAAAAGCGCAAATATTTAATATCAACCTAAATAAGCAGTTAACCCATTATCGTTAAGATACCATAATATAATATAAAATGAAAGAAAATATACAATAGCCAAAGAACTTACGAACGACGAGTAACTTTGCGCCCGTCTTGTTAGTATTATCGGCACATTGCCCGATGTACAACCCAGATGTTGATATCGGTTGTCCATTTTCAGTTGTTGTCGCTGACTTGATAACTAGACCGGTCTGGTTAACGTCGTAGAGGTTAGTCAGCGATGGATCCCTAGCACCGCCGACGGTGATGATATCGTAAGTGGTTGACTCATCTGAAGTTGGAATAACCTTCCACGAGACGTTTTGAGGGTTAATGTATAGATTCATGATTGTATTCGGCTGTCCCTCTCTTACAGCTATATTCTTCAGATTCGACAGACACTGAGGACCTGCAAGCAATTACTTCGATAATTATTAAACAATATTATGTCCGTTGCTAAACCTCTGCTCTAACCTATGCTCTAACCCGGTCTCTCTGTTATTCCAAACCTTACAACTTTTAAAAACGTGATGAAGGCGTTACAAAAATTCCCAAACGTGTCCTTGCCTTCGATCGAATGTCCAATGGTTCTACTCTGACAAGAGTACTAGGACAAACTGAATTAATCAGTGCAGTCCTACATTTGCATGTACGAGAGTATTCTGTGTTATTAAATAGTATGTGGCGTGCGGTGCGCCGACAAAACGGCGCAGACAAAACGGCGCAGACAAAACGGCGCAGCAACAAAACGGCGCAGTACAAAACGGCGTAGACAAAACGGAGCAAAACTGAACTAAAGAACAATAGTTTATAGTAGTTTAATAGTAGAAACAGCAAAATTTTAAAATAAAATATATAGTCTACTAGAAATAACTGAGAAACTTCATCAAGTCTTATAGTTCATAGTTCATACGTTGTCAAAATAGTAGAAGCATAAAAATATACTAAAATATCTGCTATATAAAGAAGT
>JACEVL010003923.1:0-11636 GCA_020284085.1 Aporrectodea caliginosa
ATATTTAGAATAGAAAAGATTATCAGGAAACGTGGAAAGAAATCTTTAGTTAAATGGTTTGGTTATCCTGAGTCCTTTAATTCGTGGGTTGATAATGAACACTTAACGATCGTGTGAGTTTTTTATCCTTTTTTTTGCTTCTGGGTTAAACCCGCTAAGAGGGTGGATTCGAATGTTGATGTTTTACTAGGTTAGTGACCGACTTATGATTTTGGTTCGTGTGCGCGATTTTGAGCTAGGATTAGGCCCGCGCATGATGGAGATTGGTGACACGGACTTAGGATTTGGTTAAATGTGGTGATTTGGAGCAAGGATTTGGATGAATCACCACATTTGGACCAAGGATTTGGATGAATGCGCCAGAATATCCAACTCTCTACTACTTAGGGTGTCCAGTAAGTTCGTGAACGATTTTGCTTGCAGAAAGCAGAAAATTTATGCAACATACGTTAATAATGCTTATGTTATTTGAAAGAGCTGTATGTCCCGAAACCAAAAAGTGTAAAAAGTGTGAGGTTTTTGCAACTAGGAAATGACGTCATCAATTTACGCTGAGAGGCTATTTTTAGCGAATTTTATGCAGTTCGCGATCGTTTTTCGTAAACAAACTCGGAAATGGGCAAAATAGCAGACGTTCAGTTACGCTCGAAAGCTGCTATTCTTGCTGAAGAAGGATATTCATATTCCGTTATAGGCCATAAATTAGGACAATCGAAAGGTTGGGTTGCAAAATGGGTTGAAAGAAGCAAGCAAGGCGAGTTAGGCGATCATGCACGATGCGGTCGACCAAAGATTTTGACACAGGCTGCTATTAAAATAATCAAAAAGGCGAAATACAGACGAGGATTTGGATTGAGACAGATAGAAAAATCTCTCAAGGCAGGTGGACTGAAGGGCAACAAAGGAATTGAAACCAGTTTACGACAGCCTGGACACTTCTGGAACGATCTCGAAACGACGACTATTCACTGACAACGCCGTTAGCGTTTTCCAGCAGGATGGTGCGCGAGCACATAGGCTACATCAGAATTCTGCTGTTTCGCGAGCATGGCTGAACGAAAATATTCCTAACTACATTGAAAACTGACCTCCAAACTCTCCTGATCTCTCACCGATTGAAAATCTCTGGAGTATACTGTCAAGCAGTGTCTACAAAGATCCTGAACCAAAAACTCTTGCTCAGCTAAAACGTCGTTTGCGAAAAGCATGGAATTCGATATCGCTTGAAACTTTGCACAACCTCATCGAATCTTTGCCCAGACGAATGAAAGCTGTTATAGCCAGCAAAGGCAACACTATTGCCTTTTAAATGGTACAATAATTATTGATTTTTGTTGTACAGTTTTTTTTAAACAAACTAGCAAAATCGTTCACGAACTTACTGGACACCCTATATAATTGCGGGCAATACCGTAGTTTAGGTTGGTAAATTATTTTAATGTCTTGAATGCCGCACTTGACGTTGGTAAGTAAGCAGTCTACATCTGTCTATAATAACTACCATAAATCCAGCTTCCATTTCATCGTGAAAAAATTTCATCAATCCAACTTCCATTTAATAACAAAAATTACCGAAATTCTATTTAGGCAAGAAATTATTTTTCATCAATGGAACTTTTAGTTAAGGAAAGAATTATTCTCATGAATCCAGCTTCTACTTACGGAAACAATTATTTTCATCAATCCAGCTTCTATTGAATCAAAAACTTACTTTCATCAAGCCAGCTTCCATTTTTTTGCCAACCTAAACTGCCAGATTACCAGTATTGCGTATGTGTATAATATATATAATTTATATATAGAGAGCGAAAGAGAGAGAGAGAGAGAGAGAGAGAAAGAGAGAGAGAGAGAGAGAGAGAGAGAGAATGTCAGATAAAATCGACGTAAAGCGCATTAGTTGAAAAGTTCGAATTACTCGATCACGGTATCAACCCGGAAAAATATTGTACATTTAAGTCCGGCAATCGTATCAATTATTTCTACAAAGCCACATCTAATTTTAGTTCACTTTAAATCACAGTCAGTCAATGTGCCAATTGTGACATTTGTGAAGCTTAGTAAAGGGTTTTCAACATCTTTAAATCTGGAAACCGTGAACAACTGGCTGAATGAAAATTATATAGCAAAGTTCGCCATGTGTCAACATTGTCAGAACCGAATAAAAGAATGTTGATAATATGGAAATTAAAATTGTATCTAACCTCTATTTAGCAGAGGTAGATCAATGAAAGCTGTGTTCAAATTCCATGTAGGCCTACGCTCCAGCTACATCCAACATTCGCATGCATTCTGCCTTTTTCGTTTTATTTTTTAAACTTATATTTATTGAAAAAATACAAATATTAATGGAAAACTTTAAAGGTACCGGGTATAAAAATACCGAAGTGGAAAAGTTCCATGCATTGTCTTCATAATTTATTTCTATACACGCATGCATACATGCCTGCATCTTGTTTGACTTACTTACTTGCTTACTTATTGTCGAACTAACTTATTTAATCTAATTTATTGAGCTCCTGAGAGCAGTTAGACTGACAAAGTCATAAACCGATTGTCTGTTCAGCTGAAATCGCATTCAAAATCATAACTAATGGAGTCTCTATACATCGGAATCCGTATTTGAAGCAAATTGATCTGATAGTTCTGAAGTCCAAACGCCAGGCAGCGGTGTGAATGGAATTTACACTATAATACACGGTACATAAATTAATATTTTTCACTCTTTCGTTAACTCACTCGTTTGCTCGCTCGCTCACTCACTCACTCACTCACTCACTCCCTCACTAACCCACTCACTTACTAACTCTCTCATCCATGTTTGGTTTATCCTATTTTATTCCAGGTAATACTTACAGTTGCTAAGCAGAACCAGATGCAGTAACTGTTGTTTAAAAATCATCGTAGAGCAGTTTTAAACTTCTGTTAACCAACACGGTCTTTCTGAACGTTATAAAGCTTTTTCATGAACCCCTCATCCAGCAAAGCTCTCAAATGCTGTCTGCCATGTGATCCCAATTTACATTATATGGTCTTAGCTTTAATGGAAGTCTTTTGGGGCTTTGATCGATAAAACAGTTATGCATTGTCCACTGGAAAGGCGACAGGATCTAGATAAATTGTTCTATCAATTGTAACCAAATCTGGGTCGATGTGCCATGCATTAGCGACTTCTATAATAGTAGGCCTAATAGTAAGTATTACCATTCTGGAGCCTTCTTAAACATTGTTCAGCATCATAGGAACAAGCTGCCTCGTCAGTACAATAGTAGTAGTGAGAAAGCACGGGGCACGTGTATAAGCCTTGAGAATCGGGTTGATGGGAACAAATCGATGCCTGACGTCGACACAATAGCTCTAAAACCTTGTGGTTCCCCGTTCTGTAATTACTATGGTTGAGTATAGATCTTTTTGCTTTAATTGTTCCCACTCTTTGGAATGCGCTTTCTCCTGTTCGCATTACAATTCTTTCTGGCACCTCTTTCTCCTTTCTCAAAACCTGCTCCTTCTTCTCTGGGGGTCTTGCGCACTCGGAACGCTTCTGAATGGTTCATGCTAGAAGGGACGCTTAATTAATGTTTAGATATAATACAATACAATAGTTCTTTGGAACCGCCTAATGCGAATGCACCAACACTGTATATTTGAGACATAAATTACTAGTTTTTATCAATCAGCAAAACAAGACAGACGTTTTTTTTACAAGCTTTGATCATTCAACTATAATGTGCTCGTTTAGTGCTCGTTTAGTCTTTCAACCGATGCAGTTTAAATTTAAAACATTGTAGCGGTCAGATCTGTATATTATTAGCATTAAGCTCAGTCTATCGAGAAAGTACGAGAAAGTAGTGTGAATGATTTACGAGAAAGGTTGGCAATGCTTTTCATCGAGCTATACTTGCCTAATGGTAATAATAATTTTTTTTAAACTTTATTAGTTTTATTATTGCTAATAATAATATATATAATTATACTATTATCTGTCTCAGCTATAGGACCCATACCAGAAGATCCCAGACTGCGGAGAGGGATGTAAGAAGACACTAGAGGTTGAAGGTTGGTTGGAGTGACTGTCGTAAGAGTTTTGTATGTCAAAAAGGCCAGTTCATATCTTGTTCTAACTTCAACAGTAATCCAATGCAGCTGACCGTGCGGGGTCAGAGGTTTGGTCGAGATTACCCGCGCAGAGCCACACAATTCAGAGAACCCAGTTGATGCGTTGAAGCCTACTGACTTCGAGATCTGAGATACCTGCAAACGCAGAGTTGGTATAATCGAGGCGAGAACAGACAAAAGAACAGGCTATGCATGGTCTGTGACATGTCTTTGGTAAAAGCAGACCTATTGCTTTGTGTTGCGTATCAGTATCCCATAAAGCGTCTATAGGTGAGTTTTGTCGCGGCAGTATAAATCAGGGTAGAAGGGTATTTCCAAGCGTTCACGGAATCTGGAATGAGCAAGGACAGACCAAGGAGCTCAGGTTGCAGAATGCAAAGCAACCTATTCCATACAGTTATATTGGCCACAGCGAAGCCTCTGTGCTCTACTGTGTTCTTCGTCGTTGTTGTTTAACGACACTGTGTCATAACAAAGATGATTAGTGTCGCCCTCCTCCTTTCTCCAGGCTTGGGACTGGCACTACCACAGGTAGGGCAGTGGCGGAGTTCGTGTGCTGTACTGTGGAAGTCTGTCGGGTTAAGTATCCGGGTTACCATGTGCCGCAGAGCGATGAAATCTACGGCCATGACTGGCTAAGACAGAGATAAGCAACTCCTAAGATAAGATGGATAACAACCTGCAGGGCAATCTCGCATAATCATTATGATGTTAAACTCAGTAAGTTTGTGCACCGGCAACCAGCGCAATTCCTCCCACAGGATATACCTCCAATCTGACTGGCAGCGTTTCAGGCGGAATGAGTAACTGCGTAAGCAATCGGAATACACGCCCATTGCACAATGAAAAGATTCTTAACCAATTGACTTTATATTGAACGCATGTAATGTGCAGCTAGGGTATTCTTTTGTAGCGTTATGATAATAACAGTACCTTAGAGCACCCTATTCATTTTCAGAATAATTCTTGTGAGACCTATCCATTTACCTCTCCTCTGTCTAATGAAGCAGCCAGAAAGCGTTAATATATATACAGTATATAATATACTATATAGTGTATATATATATTGTATATAGGTCAACATAATGCATCAATTATAATTATCATAAACTGCGCTCAGATAGCCCGCTCTGAGTGTTTTCTATATAAATGTTCTCTATAAATGGTTACTCGGTAGCTAACCCCTCTATATAGCCTGGCCCTACGGTCGACAGTGAATCAGAAGCTACTTGCAATACATTGCCATAAGAGCGCATGTTGTAGTTTTTACGTTTGCTTTTGCATTATTTGTCTTATAATATGTATGTATATAACTTTCCGCTTATTTGTCCGTCATGAATCATAATCTTGTTCTCCTCGTCTTCATGTGTCCATATGCGTGACATTGATTATGCGTGTCTCTTATTAAGTGCCCCACTGATAATTATAATCAGCTGCGATTTTAATGTGGTATGGCCTCACTGGCCGCCGAACTGAAGTAGGTGTCTGGCTTATTCGATGTATCTGTGTACGCAGAAGACTAGTCTACAGCAATTTATTGTTCAGGAAGTTACGATCGTTTTCAATAATGTTTTAAGGTTTATTTTTATCTGAGAATTACATTGTATACTGAACGAAATGTGTAATTTCTTACTGTAATTGCCTGCAATTTGTTCTAATTGCTAGTTCACAGAGTAGTAGCCTACACGAACTACACTTTCACATGTGCATACAAATTACTCTCAAAGAGAGGAGAAACGGGAACTGCAAAGACATCAGTTGTCGGAAAGCCCATGTAAGCTTGCCTACGTGTTTCATTACTATAGGGGGATTCTATAGGATAATAACCCCCGGACAATAACCCCCGGACAATAACCCCCGGACAATAACCCCCTATACTGATACATTAACTATATAAATATACATTCCTCTTATATAGTAGTTGACCTCTTTCTGTCTACTCTTTCCCCATTTGTCTACTAATAATATATAGTCTAATAATTAGTTTTTGATGTTTGGTAATTCTTTATGTCTACTCTTTGCCCAATTGACTACAAATTGTCTAATAATTATTTTTTGATGTTTGGTAATTCTTTCATATCTACTAGTTGTCTACTAATTGTCTACTAATTGTCTAATAATTGGTTTTTGATGTGAGCATAGGGGGTTATTGTCTACTAATTGTCTACTAATTGTCTAATAATTAGTTTTTGATGTATGGTAAGTCAGTATAGGGGGTAATTGTCTGTGGTTATTGTCCCGTGGGGTTATTGTCCCGGGGGTTATTTTCCGGGGGTTATTGTCCGGGGTTATTGTCCGGGGGTTATTGTCTTGTTACTCTATAGGGGCTATCTTAAGCCTTATTGTGGTGCGCGATAGTCTAGCGATTGGCGTGGTAAACTGTCAATCGAGAAGTCCGGTATACAAGTTCCCGTCAAAGCATAAATTTCTTTAAGATGTTGGCTCTTTGTGTGCGCCTTAAAATGAGTATAGCCTACTGACCGAGCACCGTCGATGTTAAGATGAGGCGGCGAGGGAGAAGACTGGCCATCCACCCACTAAGAAAATGTTTAAGTCGCTAACACTTCATACCCATGGTAGTCCATTAGGCTAGTTAAAGGGCTACTATTTTTCTTCTAACAACAATTATCGGGTCAGTTGCTTGTATGAAATAAAAGAATATTTACAGTAGGGTGCTCCACAATGTAATATATTTCCCGAAAGTGTCAAAAGGTATTGCTCCACGGCGATTTTCCCATTCCATTTAACACTTTGTTCAACTGTACCAATTTTCAGACCAATTGAAAAAGGTTAAGCCTTGCCCCCGGCACAAAATGTTAGAATATGTGAAAATATGGGAATTTGCTTTAAAATCGGCAATATCATGGAGGAAAAACGTAATTATTTTCATGATGATTAACTTCTTTTGTGAACTATTGTGTGCAGAGGTGTAGTATTGGTACTTGTACTTGTACTCAAGTGCAACTTGAGTACAGTCAGTACTTGAACTTGTACTGGAGACCTAAGTACTTGTACTCGTACTTGAGACCTAAGTACTTAGACACAAATGACATTTCTACAGGCACTCGGATACTTTACCAGTAAGCTTTGTCTTTCCTTTAAGTCATTAATTCTTACGTTCTGGATAATTGAATATTCTGGCAGTTATGTATGGACCGCATCTTGATCAGAATTTCTTCCTGTTGTCTTGCTAAAATAGCGGCCACGGACTGTGATAATGCTAACAATAAAAATACTAATATTCCTAGAGCTGTTAAGTTTGGTTATGAATTATGATAATTTCACTCTCAAGGGAAATGCTACTTCTGCTAAGTGCAAGTTTTGTAGTGAGAAAACTATCATTTCAGAAAACAACTGGCACAACATCAAACTTTGTTAAACACTTGCAAAGACTCCATACGGAGAGGTGAGCAGTGAGTAACAAATCATTTGAACTCTATCGAGTAATGTAAATGTAAGTCGTCGAACTTTCTCAGCACCATACGAAAGCCGCGATAAGTAAACCAGCTTATTCACCGAAATAATGCATTTTATGAATTGTATTATAGGACTTCTAGTAATAAACCACTGAACCTATGGCTTATACATGGAATTCATGTGTGAATGGGGCTCACTTGTGAAAATTGTGAGTTTTCTATGTTCCTCTGTGTTCTATGTTCCTCTCGAAAGAGTCTTCCGCTGCGTGTGCGAGATGTTAAGGAAACATTGTAATCTGTATCAAAACGCGCTTAGTTAGGCCACTTAGGTAGTCATTTGCGAATCACTTTTCTGTTTTACGTAAAACGCTAATTAAGGCATTTTCTTTGTGTTGCTCCAATTGTCAAAGACTGCCTACAACTAGTATGTTCTTATTTAATGTGTGCAGATATGATTATATCTTATGTGAATGAGACACATGCTTTGTTGGGGACCACATCAAGTTTCTTTGGCAGTGGTGGAGCAGGTGCTACACAAACGTCTCATTTTGGCACGATAATCACAGATACGGTTGCAGCAACCGAAACTGCGGACCTCATGTATCAAAAAGTCTAAGCTATTTGGTCACTACTGTACACGATCTTCTGTGAAACCGAGCACCTTATCATCACAAGTGACAACCTGGTTGAATATCAGAGGCCATGATGACTTTGATGAAATTGATTGTTTGGACGTTTGGAATGCAGCATAACTGTTCTTGACAAACCAGCGTTTAGAGTTATGAGTGTGCCTGCATCTAGCGCTCCGGTTGAAAGTATGTTTAGTTTAATATTAAAGTAAAACAGTTTCGATCGAATCTGAGTGACAAGATGCTCACATCCATTATATTTCTCAAAAAGCAAAATTATAAATGAGTGCATGTGGCAATACACCATTGCTTTGTCAAGGAAGTAAATCCTTGTTCTTGCAGTAGCCATGTGTACTTGTACTCGTACTTATACTTGATACTCAGTGGCGTCACTTGGGGTTGGTGTCACCCGGTGCGGTTACTCATGGTGGCACCCCATGTACACCCTCCCTTTCCAGACCAAGCAGAATCCTTAATGATTTTTGTACTAATGTTACCCGTAAATCGTAATTCCTGTAGGCCTATATAACAGAATGTAATGGTAAAAATAGTGATATTAACAACTAGCAGAATTAAAATATTACAAATGCAGTTTGTTTATTTTATTTCTTATTTTAATAATTTACCATCAGATCAGCAGTTACATCATTAAAAATCAAATTAGCAAATGTTGGTGGACTGTGGAGGGCAATGAAGGTGCCTGCATCCTCCCTATAAAATAATGTTTCAAGAATACAAAAAATTATGGGCTATTATAATTTATAATATCTACAGTAGTGTCAAAAATTGGCAAATTTTATATAATAAGGCAAAATAATTGGAATTTTCGCTGATCATTTATTAAAACATTGTAATATAGGAATATTATCAATTAAAATCAGGTTAGCAATTAAAAATATTAATATATAAATGATATAATACAAAAAAGAGGAACAAATACGCAAGCATTTCGGCACTTAGTGAACATCTCGACTAGATCAGAACTTTCCTTTCCTAGCTTTCAAGACTGCGAACTTGTGAATCACTTAATCGAAATCAGTGCCTTTCGGGAACAGACAACTCACTTTTAATTGATAATATCGCAAGATCGGAAAGCCTTGACTGCCCCATGGTAGATTGTAAATAGTTCTTTTAAGTTTAAGCTTTGAAAAGCTTCTCTCACATAAATCCAAAGACACACAGATCGTCAGAAATAATTTTAGGCTTACTGAAAGGGCTGGGGAGATTCCACGAAGCCCCATTCAGCAACGAATGCCAAAACGTTTTATATTGCCCAATCTTTGGCTTACTCTGCTGCTTTCAGATGCCTTCTCATCCTTGGTATTTCTATTAAAAGTGTAGGCCTACTCTCAGACACTTCATCATAGAAAGTAGTCAATTTTGGAATGGACACCTTCAACTCTTCTTCAGAGGCAGCTATCAGACTATTCGCTTGAACAGTCTCAGACATGGCTGCTACTTCGTTGATGGCTTGTTCATTTGAATGCTTCACCAGGTGACTGTGCTTTCGTTTAGAGTAAGTCCTAGTGCCTCTAGCTTTTTCACCAAGTTGAAGCATTACTATTGTAATTGGGTAATATTGACCGCACTGACCGTAGCGCATTAGAAGGCTCTAACAAGTAAATTACTTTAGAGTTTCAGCTTTAGATAAATTGATACAATAGGCCTACATGTAAGCTGGGCTTACGAAAAATGTTTTTGTTGTCTGTTATTGTTAATTTAAAAATAATAAATTTCTGCTGAAACTCTGCAAAAAATTTGTTTATGACAGTCATTAAGTCACTTTGGTGTCACCCCTACGATGGTGACACCCTTGGTGCGGCCGTCACCCCCGCACCCCCTAGTGACGCCACTGTTGATACTTAAGTATTTGTACAGGTACTTAAGACAGACCTCAGTACTTGTATTTGTACTTGCAACCTTTCATGTTCTGGTCAATAAATATGAAATATATTAGTTTTTTCATATATACTTAAATACCGGTAATTTGTGTTTTCAACCGAAGAATTGCGAATATTGCTAAAACTTCATCGTGCTGGGGGCAAGGCTTAGCCTCAATGTAAAAGCCTAAAATTTGGATTTTTAGACTCATCTGTATGAGACGCATGGGAAAATGTCCGTGGAGCAAAGATATTTCAACTTTTATTTTTCTGGAGCACCCTAATTTACAGTGCCTTATAGCACTACAATACTTCTAATGTAGTGCCCAAGGCGCCACTAAGCAAAAGCAGTAGACAGGGTTCAACTAAGCAAATGCAGTATACAATGCATCACTAGCTAAAAACAGTGGACATGACCCCACTATTCAAAAGCAGTAGACAATGTAGACAACTAAGTATATATGCAGTAAACTCGTTATTATAAATACATTACTTAATAATGTTGTATACTTGCGAAAGAGTTGGTAACCACTGATAGTAACGATTCATATGCGAAACTGGACACGGACAAACTGAGCTGCTTATTCATTGACCGACTGACCGCCCGACTGACCGACCGACCGACTAACTTGCTCACTCACTCACTCGACGATTAAAGATACGCATACCGCGACAACTTTAAGCTCATCGATAAGTATGAAAAGGACTGGGTATAAGTATGACGGTTTAATCTAGATACTGCATAAAATATATCTTAGTATACCATGTTGTTAGACATATTCCTGTAATTTTTTTCATAATATGACAACATTTGCTTAGTATAGGGGGTTTCATATTATGTAAACCCCCTATACTAAGCAAATTTTGTCATAATCAGAATGTAATTAAGAAACCGATAACGCAACTGATAAGCCACCAGTGACATTTAATTAATTATGAAGTCTCCGTGATAAGAAAGAATATACTACTGCATGGTTTAAGTCTAAAGAGCAACTGAACAAATGACTCGTCGACGGTCAGGTAGATTGTGAAAGCAGAGGCAAACCTTAATAAGACACTTGTTGTTATAGATAAATACCGTAGTTACGGTAGACTCAAATTATACATAGGCCTAATCAAGATATCGATTATTTCTGTCTAATTGGCTAGACACTTATTTTTCCTACAACGTACGTTCTCATGGTAAATATTTCGTTTGAGTGACAGTGTAAATAGGCAAATAGAAATGACATTCGCAGCTTGATTCTAAGACGTATTTGTACCGCTACATCTTCTTAAGAAGGTTGGTTATCGTTGTTGTTGAGTGGTAGGCCGTTTCCAACTGCTGACGTATAACGCAAAGAACGGTAACAGAATTACAGGTAAATATAAAAACTGCAAGATATAAGTAAGTGGTAAAGTGTGGTAATGAAATGGCTAGTGACATGCCCTATTTGTTCATGGTATGTTATTGCGTAGTACGGAGGATAAGCGGGCCGAAATCAATACCGTGTGCAGCCCAGCTCGTGCATAGAAGCCAATGCTGAAGCATATACATTATACAGATTTGCAGTACTACTGTTACGCCTACTTACTTGAGAGCTGTCATGTTCTATTTC
>JACEVL010003925.1:0-10793 GCA_020284085.1 Aporrectodea caliginosa
AAACTCCAGAAACGAAGAAACAAGTTAAGCAATTGCTGGGATTTTTTGGTTACTATCGACAGTTTATCAAAGATTTTGCACAGATTGCGAAGCCTCTATCTGATTTGACAAGCAAACATGTTCCAGATAAGATTGATTGGACTGATAGACATCAACAGGCATTTAATTTACTTAAAGATGCTGTACGCTCTAAAGTTGTTTTATATGTTTTTGATGTTGGAAAACCTTTTAATTTGTACTGTGATAGCAGTGATTTTGCAGTAGGAGCTGTTTTAACGCAGATGGATGATAAGGGAATAGAACGCCCTGTGTCATTTATAAGTCAGAAATTGACTGACACCCAGAAGAGATGGGCAACTGTAGAAAAAGAAGCCTATGCTATTGTTTGGGCTCTAAATAAGTTAAAAGAGATAATCATTGGATCTAAAGTTCACATCTTTACAGATCACAATCCTTTAACTTATCTGACTGAATCTATGTCTAAGTCTGCTAAACTGGTGCGTTGGGCTTTAGCACTGCAAACTTTTGATGTAGAAGTTAATTATAAGAAAGGACGATTAAATGTTGTAGCAGATTGTTTATCTAGATTATAAGATTGATTATTTTACTGTATTATATAGTATTAAGTTTATTGCATAATTTAGTACGATTTTCATAATTTAGATGATTTTGCAAATTTTTTAGTTTAATTTGCTCAATCCAAAGAAAGGGAAGGAGGTAATGTGAACTAATGTTTTGCATACATAATGAGCACAGGTGTTCTTTAGGTTGATATATATATATAATGTGTATCGATTGTTAAGCGTTTTAGTCTTAGGCCTTAGTTGCGCTGTCGGCTAGCGGCGTTTGGCCTAAAGTAGCCTAAACTTTGGCTGACGATAGATTCTCTACACGTGCAGTTAGCGCGCCAAACTTAGAAATTGCTGATGAGAGTGAATTTGAACTATACAGTGTAGTACAGTTGTTTTAAGGCAAGAGTTGAGTTTGTTGTTATTAAACTGTGTTTGAAGAAAGAAAGAAACATTCAAAGAACTGTGTCAATTTAATTCTTAAACAGTTAGAAGACGTTGAGCAATTTATATGTAGAGATAAGGAAAGTTCTTGAGGTAGGTCACAACTAAGAAAGAAAAGAGTTGGTGACAGTATCATTTTTACCAATGAGGAAACCCAATCGACATATATTAGCAGCACAGAGACGCTCAAACACAAACAAACAATCAAGCATACACTTATGTAATATCATGACTTATTTAAGTGTAGATAGGTCGGAGCTGTGTTGTAGTACTGGATCTCCATTGAAATGTCGGGTGTTCAAAAATTCGCCGGAGCATAAATGTATTTCGAGATTTCGAGTATTTTTATGGACATTCCAACCACGGCATTTTGTCTAGACTTTATCTGGGATGTGACCCTTATGCAGGAATATCATTCAAAAGTTTAGCTTGCGTAAAGGATTATAATCTTCAATTGTTAAATTGTCGTTTGTAAAACGCTGCTTGGATGACCACTGACACCATGTTCTTCAGCATCAGCTGGTCACCTGAAACAGAAAGAAAGAAGCAATTTGTAAAAGGTAAATCTAAGCCGAGAACGATATAACATAAGCGACTGAGAGGGACAACAAAGAGGTAGCCTATAGGTAGAAAATATAGATCCAACGCGAAGAACTCTAATCGGGATCATATTTGTAACTACAAAATTCTAAATTGTTACTCAAAAGCTAGGCGCAGGGCACTGGCTTATTCACTAGTGCCATATCCAGTCCGAGAGGAGGGGTCAAAAGATTCCATGTGAAGCTCCAATGCCAGTTATAACAGAGAGAGGTTTCGATTACTACTAGCAACGATTAGTCTCTGATATGGCGTGTCGAACGATCGAAGTAAGTCGGGAACCCAGATATAGGTATGTGTCTCCTGCCGGGTGTTCCTAACCTACGACATCATGGTACCATTGTCTGCGCCACCACAAGAAAGTCACGAAGGCGAGAAACGCCAACCCCACAGATCTGGAAACAGTCTCGCTTCTCGCTCCGACGGAGCGTGTTCGAAAATGTTGCGGAGACCGCATGGCCTTCGATGCAATGTTACGAACTGTTGTTAATGTTAAGGCTGTTCTCAGTGCGAAGGTCCAATGTTTGAAATCTGCTCAGCCTCGCTCTCTGCTCCTTCTCACCATACCCTGAACTGGGGATTGAGGTGCACAACGTCGGCCCATGCAGTTGTCCAGAACTAGTCGATTTGGCTTCTACTAGTAATGCACTTACGATGATCTGTCGTGTATTTAGATTTGATATTTTGTTCATCAGCTGTTTGTTTACAGACGAATGACTCACTGAACTCATAGATTTTAACTAGCTTCGGTTTGACAGCTGGAGATTTATCATTAAACGAATATACATAGGCTGCACTCTTAATGTGACATTGGACATGTCTGATTGTAACAAGTTGTCGTCTGTGACAGCTTGGATTAATGAATAAACGAATATTGATTGTTTGATTGATTGCTATGAAACTCACCCTTGCCAATGTCGGCTGGGTCAGCGAGGTTGGGACTTTACACCTCATAGTCGTTGCTTCTCTAAGACAGTTTCGGTAGAACTCGTCGAACGTGACTTTTCCATCACCATTTGCATCTCCATTTCCTCTGATGTCATCCTATTGTCAGAAAGAAAACAAAAGAGTCTTAATGGGGTACACGCGGAAATTTCCGTAGCGCTACTCGAAAGCTAGGAATGCTACAAGTTTGTTGGCGGGCGCTGCGTCAAGTCAGTGGGGATTGTCGAGAAATATCACTTGAAGGCCATAGTCCGTGTGCGCACTGAGCGGGTATAAACCAGAGAGGTTCTGACGAGTACGTCTTGAAGTGGCGCTATATAAATTTGCAATTACAACAACGAATTGCAAAGATAAAGCAGCTGCTGCAATCTGCTTTTACTTAGGTTGAATAAATATGAAAGCGGCAATTTGGAAGGAACATTTGCAAAGATATGAAAACTGTTGCAATTGATTTTCCTTACTGAAGGTTAAAACCACTATCACAGCGGCAATTTGAAGGGGCATATGGTGAAACATTAAGAATGTGACCCTTATAATTGAAATATTTGAACGAATTGACTATTATCAGAAGATAGTTTGACAGGAGTCTTAAGTGGTTCAGAAGACGTAGCCTACTCTTTGTTAGAACCACTGCAAATTAACCTGGAACTCTTAATAGCCCAACCTTCCTAGCGTCCGATTAGAAAGTGCGATAGTGTCCACTGAGACAGTACTATTATCCACACCAGTCTAGAAATCTTGCACTGAAGAATTTCTGTCCTGATGTCCCTTTCGGTTTTCAAAATAATTTATTTCCGTGGCTTGGCATCTCGTTGTTTGTTACTTATTCAAGAGTGTTCCGTTTTAATTTCAAGCAAAGCTTATAATTTTGCGATAGACAGTTTAAGCCAATTATGAACTATTGATAGGCTTATTATTTACTTGTAACTCCAGAATAAGGTCACAAATGTTTCAATAGCGTCACAAATTAGTGCTACAATCAGAGCACTCAGAACAGGAATAATAGAAAACGTTAACGTAATGCGAGCTGAATGGCGACAGGTTTTGCTGTATTGAAAATAGCGTTTGTTCAATGTGCGATGACCTAACATGAGTATTTTAGGTTGCCATGATGTTGTATTAATCCTAGGTGATGAAGATATGATCACCCTAACTGCTGTTGATGATGTCTTGCGATGACTGACGACGATCCAATTCTGCGATGAAGATCATGAGGATTCTTGACTTACATGGCGTTGAACGGTGAGGGCTCGACGTATCCGGGATCCACTCCTTTCCCCTTTTGTGGAGTCAGTTTTCTTTGGCTGGCTTCAATAAGATCTTGCACGTCGACCACACCGTTCTTGTCAGCATCGATCACGATTGAAGACTGACTGAATTTCCCTGCTCAAACTCCTCCGCTTTTTGTCCCTAAATTTTTTTAGGGCCTCGACCGGTTCTTAAGGACAGCGAAAGCAGTCCATCATGAGTAAAAGATCAGCATCGATAATAAGGCTACTGAACTGTCTCTCAAACTTTGCAAATGACCTTAGCCTTAAGTTATGACCACACGAACCGGTCAACTATGACATTGTATGTATGCAAGCATGTATCCATGTATGTTACCATGCATGTATGTATGTTTCTATGTATGCCTGTCTTCATGTATGCATGTATTTATGTATGCATTCATCTTTGTATATAAGTTTGTATAAAGGTATGAATGTATGTAAGTGTGCATTTATGTATGTAATGTATGTATGTATGTATGTATGTATGTATCATGCATGCATGTATGCATGTATGCATGTATGCATGTATGCATGTATGTATGTATGTATGTGTAAGTGTATGTATGTGTGTATGTATGTGTGTATGTATGTATATTATCTAGATAGTGAGCGCCTTTCAATCTCAAATTGAACAAACAGTCGTTTTAAAAGAACCGTTCATCTGTTACCTGGAACGGTGAATATGAATCCGACGATTATCAGCAGAAAGAAAAACATTTGACCTCTGTCCATGGCTCTCAGCTCTGTAACAAGGAATTCACTCTCGTCAGCAATTTCTCTCATTGATTTATTTGTTCATTCATTTTCATTTTATTTCGCTTCATTCATTCATTATTTTTATTCACTTATCCATTCATTTATTCGTTCATTATGTTTCATTCATTCAGTTTTATTCACTGATTCATTTTTTCTCATTCATTCATTATGTTTCATTCATTCATTTATTTTTATTCACTTATATTCAATCATTTCACTCATTCTCTTTGTTTCGCTCATTCATTCATTTTATTCACTTATACATTCATTTATTCTTGCATTCATTTATTCATTCATTCATTTTCATTCATTCATTCATTCATTGTTATTCATTTTTCTATTCTTTTATTTAATATACTGTTTTAGTTATGACGCACTTGCCAACTAACCTGACTACAAAATATTCCCATGAGGCTATAGATTGCTAAGGACGATGCTATATCATTTGTCGTATTTACAGTATTACAATATTATAATTTACAATACGGAATTACGGCATTTGCAGAGCAGGCTTGAACCGACAATCGTTCAAATGATTCTTCGGCGAATCACCGTATTGACTTCGTAATGTTTCCTAAATTTCACTTACAACAATCATTGGAGTTTGACGAAAATCTGACTTTGCAATAAAATGTTTTTTTTATCAATTCAATAGTCTACTCTATTATTTTAGTGTTTGTCTGCAACTGATTAAAGGCTAAACAACACCACTGGGGAACATAACGAAGATATTGCATTACTTTAATAATTTGATTTACCATTTTATATAACATATTTACCATTTCGACCGGATTCCCAAAGTCCGGATTTTTTACCGCAGAAATATTTTGCCGGTAAATTTACATCACTACTCCGGACAACCTCTGACAAATGCAGCGCTCGTGAATAAGCTTGTGCCCTGCGGTTAACTTTAGAATAGCTCCTTAAAAATTTGAAGTTTACGAATACGATTAGTAA
Source organism: Aporrectodea caliginosa (assembly GCA_020284085.1). NCBI lineage: Eukaryota > Metazoa > Annelida > Clitellata > Crassiclitellata > Lumbricidae > Aporrectodea > Aporrectodea caliginosa. Next base: position 5,540 of record JACEVL010003925.1, read on the forward strand.
GTGCGACGAACTTACCGAATGAAGATTTCGGATGTTGCAATTCTTCTTCTGCCAAAGACGAAGAGAAGTCGATTCTAACTGTACGAATTCTATCGCTATTTATAGTCTACCCAGCTGATTATTCGACGTGGCTTCTCCAACTGATTATGCCTTTGAATAATATTATGGTTTCACACGAAGCGACTTTCGATTGATGTCTTTTGCGTTCTCATAACGACGACATAATAAGATAAGATTAAAATAAGATTCAGCTTAGATTAAATTAAAGTCTGATTGCTTCTTTTAGTATTTAGATGGGTGCAAAGTCATTCAGAAATGCGAATCGGATGCGCGGTTTGTCAGTTACCTGCAACAGGTGGTAGTAGCTATCCAGATGTTTAAAAGCCCTTGGGGAATAGTTAGGTTTGAGGCGTTTAATTATTGTTGGACCGCGGTGGACCCAGATAGAACCAAGAAAGAAATAACAAGAAATAAGAATGCTCAATAACAAAGTGATTTTTTATCCAGAGCAATTAGAAAACAATTACCGGCAAAATAAATCACCATTGTCAAAATTAAGCTGACCGTTTTAACAAACGAATTAACTGAATGACGTAAAAGAACTATCCAGTTCTCCAACTCAGATTACCCAAATCAGTGGCGGCACCAGCAAATCAGGTATTGTACTTAAAGCCCCAAGCTCTTCCCTTCGTCCGTCCCTCCCCTTTTCCCTTGGAATTTTCTCCCCTCACCCTCTTTCAAATCAGTCTCCTCTCTCCCCTTGTTTTTCCTATCATTCAACCCTTTCCTAGTCCCTTCATTTCTTCCTACAACGTACCCCTATTTACTGAAGCGGCATCCCTTTGAAACGGGGGTCCGGAGGTTTCCCCCGTGAAAATATTTTCAGGTTCCAGATGCCTGTACGTGAGTTTTAGCACACATCCGGTGATAAAACGGTATTTGCATGTCTGGCACCTGCTGTTGTAGTATATTATACTAGTCATTGTAAGTTTTGAGCAACTGCGTTCAAGTTCAAGCGTTACCTACTGTTGGTCATAGAGCAGAGTCGGTCTTCTGTCACCTTTGCGGAATTTGCCAATTACCTTTTCCAGTGCACAGCTGATACGTCCGACAACTCGCTTGCAATCGCAAGTGTGGAAATGTTATGCAATATGTCGTGCGACACCATGCATGTCAGCTATGATTTGATAGTTTCATGACATAAAATGATCGCTCGCTTTCGGCTCTTGTGACTGGGACAGTGATCAGCGATCTGCAGCAGCGCTAAAACAATTCATAACCTGCGCTGAAACTTTACTGGCACTTTTTGACGTTGGCGCGGCATTTGACACTTGGACGGCGAGATCATTCTTCCACGGTTGCCAATTATCTTTTCACCCGTCTGATTGCTTTCCTTTGCATCTTGAGACCTTCCGCAGAGCTAGCAGAACAGTTTTTGTATTAACTTGGTCCTTCCAATTTACCACCATCCCACTGTTTATAAACAGAACCAGAGGCAATTGCTTTTGTAGCCTAGGCCTATCTCCTTCCCTTCTGGTTTACCTCTTGCCGGATTATGGCCTTTAACTATAGACTTTTGTCCAGACTTGACATGGCTGGTCCCTTCTCTCAAACTTTTGCTTACATATACTTCCGAGCCTTGTGTTTTCAAGCTTTATCCTATGCTGCACTGGCTTTATACAACATGAATTCCAGGCTTAGGGGATTGCTCTGGTGATGGAAACTCTGTGCGAACTTGAGTTATACAAAGATGATGAAGAATTCAGGATTTGAGTCCTTGAACGTCTCAACCCTCGCTGCGCCAGGTGACAGAGCCAAGGTAAAGCTTTGTACACGATGCACACGCCAGCAGCTGGCTCTCTTAGACGACTAATTGTTTAAGTTCGTAGCCGTCCATCTTAATCTCCAGGAAAACTAAATGCCCCGAGACATGCAAGTTTGCAAGGTAGATGATTGCATTTAAAAGTAGGTTGTAAGAATTATTGTGAAAGTTACTTCTGTTTCAGATGACTGGCTCATGGCGAGTTTATTAATGATCACCTGCCTGCACAACATGCAAGACCTCGACAGTTCCTCAGCTGTTGATGCTAATCTTCTACCAAGACAGACTCTGCCAGTTACAGTTGCGACTGCCGAACTCGTCGTCATCTTGAATAGAAGATCTACTTTTACAATTATAAATGACACTTACAACATAATTTGCAGTTAGTGCGTTAGACTTTATGTTTACACCGCACAGAGCGTGTACACTGTGTGTATTTTTTTGAGCCACCCTACTGACGTTTGCTTTGTTTCTTTCTGCATTCTATTGTAGTTTGGTGGTCATAATTGACCAGACTTTGTCCAGGAACTCTGAACATGGTGTCGTCTTTTATTGTTCTGTTCTTGATGACATTTAATGTCACTGAGGTGACAGTGAGGTTTTAGCAGGCAGCGATATTGCGCGCTACTTACAAGAGTCAAGTATGTAGATAACTCACAAAGAAACTGACTAATGGAAGCAGGTCTCGAGAACCTGAATGAAACTGGTTCTCTTGAAACAAGCCGAGAAGGATTTGGTCAAAACGATAAATTTTTTTCAACGTTCTAACTGTCAATCTATACGACTCATCGAACCAATATGGACTGAAGCATTGTCAACTTCCTTTTAGAGTTTAGACGTATGCCGAAAATAGCAAAAGCATAACGAAATCTTAAATTTTGCTCATACTTTAATTGAGATGTGACCTTTATGTAGGAACATCGCTCAAATGTCTATCTTGACTATAAGATTATCATCGTAAATTGTTGACCAAAAGACTATCTTGACTAAAAGATTATCAACGTCAATTGTTGAACTGTCGTTTGTCAAAGGCTGCTTTGATCACTGGCAAGATGTTCTTCAGCATCAGCTGGTCACCTGAAACAGAAAGAAGAAAGTAATTTATAAAAGGTAAATCTTAAGCCGAGAACTAAATGACATAAGCGACTGAGAGGAACAGCAAAGAGGCACAGGCAGAAAATTTACTTCCATCGCGAAGAATTCTGCTCGTGATCGCAGGCTATTTATAAACTATAAACTTCTAAATTATTACTCAAAAGCTAGACGCTGGGCACCGTCTCATTCATAGGGCCACATCCTGTCCGGGGGTTGGGTCAAGAGATTCCAAATGAAGCTCGGTTTCCAGTAATAACAGAGAGAGGAGGCACCGAACCTGGCCATATCCTAGACTAATAGTCTAGGATATGGCCCGGTGGCGCAAGTTGGATAATATCTGGCGTAGAAAGCGAGAGGTACCGAGTTCGAATATCCCTGTAGGGCGGATATGCTTTGTAGGCTGCTAAACCAGCGCCGTTGTATTTGCAGGCTGTATGTTCTGTTAGTAGTTAACTAGTTAAGATTGTTCAATTGCATAACATGTAAATGTACAGCGCAGTGCGTATGTCAGGCGCTTAATTAAAGAAAAGATATTATTATTATTATTATTATTATTATTATTATTATTATTATTATTATTATTATTATTATTATTATTATGCTATTATTATTATTATTATTATTATTATTATTATTATTATTATTATTATTATTATTATTATTATTATTAGTTATTGAAATTATTAATTTATTATTATTATTTATAATTATTATTATTATTATTATTATTATTATTATTAAGATAAGTAAGTTAAGTAAGTTGTCTTTGTTTGCTTCTGACAAGGCACACGTGCATTACTTTGTAGCCTATACGACGATTACACATATATTGCAGTCTTAATATGATATTGGATTTGTCGGATTTTAACAAGTTGTGTCTGTAACAGCTTGGATTAATGAATTAACAAATATCGATTGTTTGATTGATTGCTATGAAACTCGACCTTGCCAATGTCGACTGGCTCTTCGAGGTTGGGACTTTACGCCTCATAGTCGTTGCCTCTCAGCCAGTTTCGGGAGAACTCGTCCGTTTAAAATTCCAGCAAAGCATATAATTTTGCGATGGACAGTTTAAGCCAATTATAAAATATTGATAGGTTTATTATTTACATGTGACTCCATAATAAGGTCTACCAAGTGTTTCAATGGCGTCAGACTAAGTATGAAGCTCCATTACAAGGGCTACAAATGTTTTTCAATAGCGTCGAAATTGGTGTCTAGGATCAGCCCACTCAGAACAGGTATAATACGAAAACGTTTTAAGCGTTACGCGAACTCAATGGAGTCAAGTTTTCCTTTGTTTGAAAATACCTTTTGTTCAATTTTGTGATGAGTCTAACACGAGTATTTAAGGCTGCCATGAAGTTGTATTAATGCTGCTGTGATGAAGACATGATCACGGGGTTGCATAACATATGGACGGTGATGATGGTTTGCGATAAAGACGACGATATAGCTGCGTTGAAGACAATGAGGATGGTGCGCTACTTACTTTGACGTTCCGGGTGAGAGTTTCGTTGTATCCAGCATCCGATTCCTTTAATCCTTTTGTTGTCAGTTCTCGTCTGGCTGCCTTCATCAGATCTGCCGCCTCGATCACACCGTTCTTGTCTTTATCGATCACGTTGAAGAGTTTCTTAACAGCCTTGCTCACTATCCCCCGCTTTTATTGGACTCATGTGTTCTTAGGGCCTCGACCGGTTCTTAAGGACAGCGAACGCAGAAAATCATATGATTTATGCATAAGATCCAACCAAAATATCGGAAATTGATTCAAGGCCGAGTAATAGCAAAATACTTAACAGTGTCCGCATATAGTTGTCCTTTCTTTTTTAGACGTGAGACTTTGTACACTCTTAAATTTGCAAAGGTAGATTAGCTTAATCCGCAGTCAAACCAGCTATAATTCGTAGCTAAAAATTAGCTTACTAAGCCTTAAGCTGATTCAAGTGATTCTTCATAGTTATCAGAATGTAGCTGATTCTTCTTTGATTATGTAGGTGACTTGAGTAAGCGCATCTGTGGTTCGGCTATAGAAATTTCTTCAATCAAGTAAGCCATAGAGAATGCTGCTACGAAATCTTAGTTAAGTCAGCTAAGCATTTGTACATCCAACTTCGCCTATAGGTGACTCACCATCACGCGCCTAGTTGGATATCCTGCGCCCTCTGGCAATTTAGCTACGCCATAATCATTAACTATCCATTAGACGAGCTGGAGCGGCTACGCTGAATTGTTGGCCTAACGATGATACCTAGCTGGCTTGACGATTATGCCTAGCTGGCTTAACGATGGATGCATAGTTAGACCTCCTAAGCGTTGTAGCTTCGACGATGG
>JACEVL010003926.1:0-11401 GCA_020284085.1 Aporrectodea caliginosa
TGTAATTTGACAATGCCCTCCTTATTGCATTGAATTTCTCATTTTTTCGCAAAATGCGGCCCAAAATTCTAACTCGTTTATCTCGGAATTTTGGAAAATGGAGATTCGCGAAGATTATTCTCAGGCGACGAAATTGAGCTAGCAGCATGGCATAAGCCAAATCAAGCCGAGAAGATATCACGTTTTCAATACCTTACAATTATACGAAGCCATCATTAATTAACAAATTTCAAATGATGTTACAAACTCAATGTGATGATGCGAACTCAATGTTCGTGAGTTGACTGTGTCTGAGTTCCTAGACTCCCTACATAACAGCTTAGATAAGTCTCGAACACCCTACACTCCTCGTACATGACAGGGTCAGCGCTTAACCATTGGCTTCCATGCTACTCAAGCTACTGATAATATATCGAAAACACTTCGTTTCTGGCGCCTAAGACTGTATTTTGAAATTTATTTGATATCATGTTGCAACGGCAGATCCTGGGACAGCCTGGCCAATGGCCATACCCCTCAATCGATTTCGAAAACGCCATTAAATTTATTTCATACTGGTTTGGGGCGAGGGTTGTCTGCAAACAAACTGAATTTAACCTCTGGGAAGCTAAGAAAAGGTGGAAAATCTGGAGATTAGTAAACGATATTAGTTTTCAAAGAAAGTAAGAACAATTGTAAGAAGAGGGCATCAAAAATTGCACTTACAGAATATCGTTAATAATTGTTGAATAAACAAGATCATCAGAAGGTTTAACGCTGGATAAATTGGTCGTCGAAATTTCTGTTGACTAAAACGAGGCCGTCCGAACTTTTGACGACAAAAAACGGTCAACATCACTCGTGATGACTGACACTAGATCGTCCAGACATTTCAAACGACGTCACGTGCGGCCGGCATCCGCAGAGGCTACCCTTGAAATTATCCTTTGTGTGTGTCCTGGATTATAACCATAAAGTTTTTATATTAGTTTAAATTGTAGGCCTAGATTCTACAAGCACATATCTCTACATATATATATGCTTGATGTCTTGCACTGGCTTCCCATCACTGCGCGCATCCATTATAAGATCCTCTTTCTAGTTTCCAAGGCTCAGCTGAGTAGTGCCCCAAAGTATCTTTCTGACTATATGCTAAAGCCGTTATCTGCGACCTCATCTCGTTCCTTGCGCTCTGCTGATTGCCTAGATCTTTTTGTTCCTAGGACTAGGACTGCCTTGGCTCAACGCCGGACATTTGCTGTGGTTGGTCCCTCTACTTCAGGGGTGTCAAACCTTTTTTAATGGCGGGCCAGTGGCAATACTTTCCAGAAAGTGGCGGGCCAGGTTGTTGAAGGCTCCTGATCAACATGGGGTATATATCTGGAAGGGGTCTCCGTAAGGTATTTTGCTAAACTAAATCTTAGATGGTTCATTTTAGCATACAAACAGTCAAATTATGTAGACATAAAATCCTAATTTTGATCTTCATTAGGCCTATCAGTCTCGAACAGCACATAAAATTCATTAAGCCTAAGGTCAATGTATTCTAGTTGAGAGGCAGGTCCTATTGTTGATAAGTAACTCAAATTTATCTAAAAAATATTAAAACAAGTTCCTGTCAAACGCATAGTAAGCTTGTAATAGAAAAATTAATGAGATATGGTTGAATATAACGTATCCGCAGTGTATAATATAGAAAAATACTGATTAGTAATAGTTGCATTGGAAACTTGACACTGTTTTTGTTAACGAGAGTAGGGATGCCAGATTTGAATATGCTATAGCTAGCAGAGCCGGATTAACCTATAAGCGAAATAAGCCATGGCTTAGGGCCCCACAACGTTTTGAGGGGCCCCCAACTGTCAGGAAATATAAAATCAGACGGTACAAAGGTCCGAAATTTGCCATGGCTTGGGGCCCTACCAACGTTTCGAGGGGTCCCAACAAAGGTCCTATTTGACAATTTTCTTGTTAGGCCCCCGGATGTCTTAACCTGTCCTTGGCTTAGGGCCCCTGACAGTCTTAATCCGGTTCTGTCAGCTAGCGCTACTCTGACATTTGCGTGTAGATTTGAGTCAGTCAGCCGTGATCTGTCGTGTGTTAACAAGCGTCATCACAATTTTCTAGGCTTTCAACAAGCAATCTTTTACAATGTCTTCCTCCGCAAAAGGCTTCATAGCTGTGGCAATCATGTGAGAAACTGCATAGCTTGCTTCTACAGCAGACACTGACTTGTGTGTGATAGATTTGAAAACATTCTGCTGCTTGGACAAGATCTTCTTCAAATCTTCAATCTTATCTTTCCTACTCTAGCCCAGGACCTCGCTATAAATATCGCCATGCTTCGTGTCATAAATTGTCTACGGAGGTTGTATTCCTTCATCACACTAACTTTTTCCTGACAAATTAAACATACTGGATTAATAATGCGAAACGACCTTGATTCGCTATCCACTTTTCTCTTCTTATTGAACTTTGATAACATTTTAATTTTAAAAACAGATAATTGAACCAACCGGAAACCAGACACAGAGATGTGCGTCTTAATAAAGAAAACCTCTATGCGCTTGGTATTGACTGCGAAAAATTAAAACATTCAAACTTTTATTCTCAAGCTTTGCAGTCTTTATGGAAGTTTAGGCAAAGCGCCGCGGGCCAGAAAAAATCATCGAGCGGGCCAGAAATGGCCCGCAGGCCTGCTCTTTGACATCACTGCTCTACTTGGAATGACCATCCCCCTCACTAAGGGCTAAACTAATAACTGGTTTTTCTTCTTTGGTCTCTCGTTCTTTAAAAACGTTTCTTTTACCCCGGGGTTTCGTGCTGAGAACGCCTCTGAATAGTTATTCTGAGAGCAGTGGCGGCGCCAGAGTGGGATGGGGAGGGGGGGCTTAGCCCCTCCTATCTGCGGCTCAGCCCCCCAAGTGGGAAATCACTGCAAATCACAGGGAGGAGGGGACAAAAGGAAGGGCTTGGAGCTTTAGCCCCCCAAACCTGAAATCCTGGCGCCTCCACTGTCTGAGAGAGGCGCTATATAAATCTTTAGATACGATACGATTTGAATAGTTAACGAGTTTTTCCGATGTGGTCATAGGCGTCATTTTGGTGGGGCGGGATGTGCTAGATGGATACCCGTATCCCCACGTTTCCAACTTCCTTAGGCCTACTGATAAACGTTGACCAATGAGGGCCAACAAGACCTGTGTGGAATAAGTGAGTATGCGATGAATATGTAGAAATTTCAATTTAGCGAGATATTTAAAGTTGGTTTTAATTGTTCTATTGGTTTCACAGACATTCTCTCCTGCTCTGACGTCATGATGACCAGCGCAGTCGAAAACGCCAATAAAGAAGACGGAATTCGTGCCTTTGAGAAAGTCATGGAAGAGGTTCGCCTGCGATATGACAAACCCATACAACATCCGGATCATTCCGTAATCCCTCCTCGAATGCATGGTTCAGAAACTCCATTAACAACCAATGTCGACTGTCCGTCAGAGCTCGTCTCTACCGTTAATTCATCTAGCATTGATCAGCCTTTAATTCCTCTTGCATCCGGACACTATGCTGGCGATCGACCAGGGAACATACCTGCCCATCTTTCCTTATCCTCTGCACATTCTATCTATTCCACAGAGGCTGCTACTTTCGTCAATCGCACGATGTCTCCTTTCCCACAGAACCTGTCCTCTGATGTAAAACAGCAATTGCAATTCTCCACTTATGACCCTTATGGAATGTATCCTGAGCACGTGATGATTCGTAACGTCCAATCCAGACCTACGTTCACAGGCGACTCTGCATTTCAACGTCAGATGATCTATCACACGATGCAGCCGCGGAACAACATCCGTTCCTCTACTTCCGTCATATCTTCGACTCCATCACTTGTCTTCTCAGAAATCAACCACGACGTTGAAACTCGCACAGGCAGGTCACCTGATTGCCAATCGACCTCCGACTCTTCGCTACAAGGGGATACAGGAAGCGGACCCTTGCCAGACGAACGAAAGGCACGAAATCGAGTGGCGGCGATGAAGTGCCGAGCAAAGAAGCTGGAGCAGATCCGACGCCTGGAGAAAAGAGTGACTGACCTTCGGAACCAAAACATGGACCTCCAGAGGCAGGTGATCAGCCTTCGAGGCGAAATACAAAGCCTACACTACGTCTGCCTTCAGCATCGGAACAGCGGATGCCGCATCTGACAAATGACGGGAATCGCGTTCACAAGGACAATGCCGTTAACCACTCATAATTTCAGATGAAAAACAATGCTTGGATACATGCACTAAACTGAACAACCGAATACGTATGTATTGGTCTGCTGATGGTTTATGCACATAAGACTTTGTATTTTGGACGTGAACTGTGACAAGTGAGTGGGAAGGGAACTGTATTGACGTCTACATATGACGTCAGCTGATTTTTAAACTGCCTCAGGAAATTGTTGACTTTATATTACCCTTCATTATCACACCTAAGATAATTTGATTACCTATTGTACTTTTTCTGAACTATTTGTTTCCTACAAAGGTGTTATTGCTTTTTTTCAGCGGATATTTCACTACAGGTATATCTTTAATAGGTAGCCATGTAATGAATGTAATGAGCAGACTTGTTATGTAAATTTACATTTGTTATTATAATGCATACATGACCATGCTAAATAGCATACTATGCTAAATGACAGACCATGATGGTTATATGAGACCAAGTTATACTATACTGCAGACCTAATTGTAGTTACGGATATGTGTTGTTTGTGATTATATGTCATGTAGAGTGTAATAACACAGAGATCGAATATACACCGTGATTCAATGAAAAGTAAGCCTAACTTTGTTTTTCATATAAGTACTTCTAACATGAAAACAGTATTTAATATTTTGTGAAGAAACTCTCAGTAGTATGGTTTGATTGTTTAATTAAAGAAGGTGTTCAAAATGTCCTCATTTTGCTTGCACGTAAGCCTGGAGGCGCTGGCGCCATTGGGGAAACAGCATCGTCGACAAGGGCAACGTTTTCCTCAGTGCGCGATGACCTTCGTCTGCCACTACCAATGACGCGGTCGACTGACCCTGTAACGTTAATTTTTCAAAGCAAATTTATCTAATCCTCTTCTGGTCCAATGTTTTTGTCTGGAAACTCTTGTAGAAATTGACGGTTGCTGTAATTCTTGGATTTCCTCAAACCTTTTATCATGTGCAAATCTTCTTTACTAAAGGCATTTTTCGGAAATTGCTAGTTTCTTGTTTATGTTTTTATCGTATTATCGTCTGCTTTTTTTTAGTAGGAAATATAAACCGGAAGTCATTAAAATAAAAAGTAAGTCTGTGCATATTTTTATTTTGAAAATATTATTAATAAAATGTAGTTCAAGTTTTAATATTTGTTTATAAAGTTTGGCTTACTTTTTATTGAATCACCGTGTATATAGTCTGCTGGTGTATGGATTATCACAATATGCTATTACATATTCTACATGCATAATATTTATGTGTTCAAGTGTGTATATAATTCCTTTTATGGTCCCGAAAAGGCATTTGTGTGTGATATTTTCTTTTAGCAAAGTCATGTTATAGTACTTAATACATATATATATATGTATACATGCACGGTTATCGTGTCCTTCTCGGAGAGTATAATTATGGTAGTAACTATATTTAGGAATTTTGGCAACAAGAATGACCATTGCGTGCGTTTGTTTTACACGGACACTTTACAGTCTGGTCAAATAATTATAACAACTGCAGATATTATTTCTCAATGTTTGTGAATATATATAATTTTATAATAAGCAATTGAGATATTGTGTATGTATGTATGTATCCAGCACGGAAAATGAATGCTCTTAGAAAGTTTGAATTCATGAACTTTCTAAACCATTGCAAAGATATTGTAAATACGTGTATAATGTATATACATAGACAGAGAGAATATAATTGTGCTAACGGTGTAGCACAATTATATTCTCTCTGTCTATGTATATACATTGAAAACAGGGGCGGAGACTTAGGGGGGACAGGGGGACGGTCCCCCAAACTTGAGGTGGGGGGGACGGAGCTGCTTATATCCCCCCAATATTTCTGAAATATTTCATGAATATAATAATAATAGCTACGAGTGACCGCTGGTTCTTATCAGCACTCAAATAATAGAGCAATTTTGTTCAGATGACATCTTAAAATGCTACCATTAGAGTGAGAAAAATTCAAAAAATTTAAATAGGGGAGGGCACATCTGGTTCCCCAAACCCCTTCCCCAAACTCAAACACGACTCAAACTAGCCTACATGTAAGCTATGAGTGACAGCTGGTTCCCATCAGCGCTCAAATAATAGAGCAATTTTTTTCAGATGACAGCTAAAAATGCTACCATTACAGTGTGGAAATTCAAAAAAAATAAAATAGGGGAGGGGCACATCCAATCCCCAAACCTCTTCCCCAAACTCAAACACGACTCAAACTACATGTTAGCTACGAGTGACATCTGGTTCTTATCAGCACTCAAATAATAAAGCAATTTTGTTCACATGACAGCTTAAAATGCTACCATTACAGTGTGGAAATTCAAAAAAATTTAGATGGGGAGGGGGCACATCCCCCCCCCAAACCTCTCCCTGCTCGGCGCTGCGCGCCTCGCCGATCGTCCTTCGGCCGCTCCTTCACCGGTCCCCCCCAAACCCAAGACCAAGTCTCCGCCTATGATTGAAAAGAATAAACTATATATATATATAGCTTATTCTTTTCAAGCAAGTATACGAGAACCACTCGCGAGTGCTGACGGAAAGGGACTTTCGAAATCCATGACGAATAATCGTCGTTTAATGTCAAAACATTTCCAAAGCTAAGTGATTCTTGATGAATTGATGTTTACCTGTTTCTTAAGACCGTTTAGAATAGTTCTAAGCTTTTCGTCTTCTTCAAACATGTTTAGAACAGGAGCTTCATTGACTTCAAGCGCCTACAGGATGCAAAAGTTGCACAACAAAAGTATGATTTCAGCAGATTCTGTCACGTTACCTGACATCACGCACTTCTTTCATACAAAATTGCGTCTCTTCGATGCAAATGTCCCGTTGAAAATACGCTGGTTTCAATGTCTTTAAAATGCGGTATGACTGCAGATGAAGCCACGATAATTGATTATGTGTTTGTCAAATTGGAGAAAATAGGCGGCCATTTGCGCTCCCGAGAGAAATCCGGCGTTTGAGCTCATTTTGGCAAACAATGCTGAGTATGCTGTCATTTCACAGTCATCAGTCTGTCCCCTGTCAGGATGCCCACATGGAGCAAAGCCCATATAGGACCCATATTGGACCCGTATAGATCCCGTATGGGTTCCACCTAATGCCCACGAAAATGAAGATACGGTCTGTACAGTGAGCGGCAAAATACATTATATTGTTAGGTAACTATAGTAGGTCTAGACGTACCTGATTACCAGATGATAAGTCGATATCAAGTCGGTACGTCAGTGGATAAGTCTAAGCGACTTAGACAGTCGCTGAGCATGTGACTGAGTCGCTAAGTCAGTCGCAAACTCTCTAAGTCAGTCGCGAACTCCGTCGTTAGCGACTCCGAGGAATAACTTCATTTGAAGTTTTGGAAAAGCAGTAGGCCTACACATACCCAGAAAATTGTGAAATTAACAAAGTTGCAAGCCACAGTACAAATTCAGTTCAACTGAATTTGATTAGCTTTAAAATGTCAACGTAAAATCTAAGATCCAAATTCCCTTAACCATCAAGCACTGGAAAAACCGCCATAAATGAGGAGGACGAGGAGGACGAGGAGGACGACGAGGACGAGAGGAGGAAGAGGAAGAGGAAGAAGAGAGAAGAAGAAGAAAGAAGAAGAAGAAGAAGAAGAAGAGAAAGAAGAAGAAGAAGAAGAAGAAGAAGAGGAGGAAGAGGAAGAGGAAGAGGAAGAAGAGGAAGAGGAAGAGGAAGAGGAAGAGGAAGAGGAAGAGGAAGAGGAAGAGGAAGAGGAAGAGGAAGAGGAAGAGGAAGAGGAAGAGGAAGAGGTAGAGGAAGGAGGAAGAGGAGCAGGAGGAGCAGGAGGAGTAGGAGGAGGAACAGGAACAGGACGACGTATTCCGCAGCGTGGGGGTGGATAAATTTTACCCTCAGAGTTTCACCATACGTAGGCCCTAATTTAACTAATATCTCTCTGTTCAAAATTAGACTATGGTCTCATCTTATCACCTAGTGCTCATTAAATTTATTAGTTTAGTTAACTAGTTAATAATCACTATCTTATATCCATAGAACGAGCATGCGCATATTACGAATATTAAGATTTTTAGAAATTTACGAATATTGACGAATATTAAAATGGTCAACGAATATTAAAAATTTCAAGTTCCTTTAATTTTTAATTCTTCAAAATCCTTACACATAAATGACATCTTTTGACGGAAGTGACCATCTTGTGTTTTGCCGGAATTTGCCGCCCTTAAAAATGCTGCCTTAAGCAGCCGCCTATATCTCCTATAATAGGCCTACCTAAGTCTAGCACTGAGCGTCGTTGCTATTTGGTATTTGGGCCTAGACGAGTGATCAATATTAAACAACATACAGCGACATTATGCGTCAGCCTCATTCCTAATTATCAGTCAACCGACTCTGACTTATAAGGCAAGCGCTAAGATGAAGGTATCATTGGAACTAATTGAAACGTGAATCTTCTTCATAATACTGGCATTAACCCATACTGAGTGAGGAGTTTTCGGAGATCTGGAGAGACTGCAGAGAGATACAGAAACAGACAGACAGACTGAGAGTGAGTGACAGTGAGTGAGTGTGAGTGTGTGTGTGTGTGTGTGTGTGAGAGAGAGAGAGAGAGAGAGAGAGAGAGAGAGAGAGAGAGAGAGAGAGAGAGAGAGAGAGAGAGTGATTCGGGTCAGATCATTTGCTCTCAGCTTGGCTTGGAACATTATACACAAGGTGTCTCGTTCCCTTGGTTCTGTCTCACAAAGGCTATAAATTATTGTTATGCATGAAACAGTTTAGCGCACAAATCATAATTTTTATTTTATTAATGTTACCACAAAACCAAAACTTGTGTGAGATTCGCTGTCTTTGACGCTATACTATAGATTCCCGGGCCTCTGGTCATGGTCGGCTTTTTTACAGAGTACCTCAAGGGTAGGGTAAGATTTGGCTAAGCGTACCAGCTTACGGACCACAGCACTTAGCATAACCACTGCACATGTTCTTAATTACTAGTCTTAAATATGTTCGTAACCAAAAGGAAAACAGTGACGTCATTAACGAATATTTACGAATATTTACGAATATTAAAAATAACCTAATATTCACGAATATTTACGAATATTAAAGCCTGTAGTCACGAATTCTCGTTCTATGGTTATAACTCCTCATACTTGTGTTTCAATTGTTCTGCCAAAAAATTTTCCTTTGTTACAGGTGGCCCATTAGCGGGACCTAGGTCCCTTTAGGGTCGTATTCCTTTTGATCCCTTTGTTGCTTGTCTGTTTTTCTCTTTTGTACTTGCTTTTCGTTGTTTTATACTTGGGTTCAATAAAATTTATGGTTATGGTTATGGTTAAGTGAACTAGAAGTGATTTTTGGGTCTATACAATGCGGTTTTCAGGGTTCGAAAGTCAAAGAAGCTGCTTCTAACACTGTCGGATATTTGAAAGGCTTTAATTTTCACGGTCGTTTGACCATTATAGTCCCATATATTAATATCTGAGGATCTTTGGGATTAAAGAGAACTTCCAGTCCATGATAGGATTGTCTGAGTTCTGGAAATCCAACAGAGTTATAATTAACATCGTATGACTATCATATGACCATCGTATGACTAAATAATAGTTCAAGGTTACTTGATCTGTTATGGCTAACTATTGGCTTCGCAGGAACAACTGATGTAATGATATTCCTGGCGTCTATTTTATGATTTTCTGTATTACGGAATCCAAAAACGATATCTATAGTACACATAGTAAGACCATTTGTAGTTTAAGGTCCTGTAGCAAAAATTGCTACTCTAGTTAGTCATTTTCCCGTAACTGCGTTGACCCTATATGTATGGCTGTATATTAAGTAATGCTCTTCCTTTAGGTAGGTAATGCTCTTACGTTAGCTATATGTATGGCTATATATTAGAGTGTAGGACATTATCCTCTGAACATAATCCCCGGGACATAATCGCCCCCGGACAAAATCCCCCCTCTGTGCAATTAGCCTATTTCTGCATGTCATTGATAAACCTTAATTGCCCTGTTTTTGTTCGCTATGTCATTTAGGTGTAGGCCTAAACTTAAGACTTGTTAGTGTCATTCAGTTCGATAGTTAAGACTTGTTAATGTCAATCGGTTATTCAGTTATGAAGTGAAGACTTGTTAGTGTCATTTAGGTTTAAAGTTAAGACATGTTAATATCGTTCAGTTCTATTTACTGAAACAATTTTATATTAGTTAGAAATAGTTTCATCAAACAATCAAAATTCCATTTAGGCCAACAATTATTTTCAACATTTTGCTGCTGCTGGTAACAATTTTGGACAGACTAGTATAATAATGTCGGGAAACCAGGGGTCGTCTTCTCTATTCGTCTTCTTTGCTGAGTGGTTCAAGGCTCTACCAGGATGCCGAAACCCCAGGCCTCAACAAAGGTTGTCCGGTCCGACTCTCGTGGTCTATCGAGAGGTTTGGATTGATCACCAGCGACACACTCACACACGTAGAACACCGCTTTAATAGTTCTTCTCATCGACGATTGACAGAATCACATCAACAGGCAACTTGACATCGAGAGAGAACTGCACAGCTGCTTCGTCGTCACTCCTATCATCAAGCAGGCCCTCTAGCGACAGCGTCTCGGATGGCTGGTCCGTAGATCGACGGCAGGTCCTCTTCAGACTCCACCAAGACTGCGAGGCCGATGCAAAGCTCGAGGCCGAATCTTCAGGCGGTCTTCTCCAGACTGACTATCCCATGGCCAACCCCTGCCTTATATACTTATCAGAGGTGCAGAAAACCCTGGTGCCCCCACACCTTTTCCATGCGGTGCAACTAGAAATGGCACCGGTGCAATATCTCAAAATGGCACCGGTGGTGCAGTTTTTCAAAAGAGCACCGGTGGTGCAGTTTCTCAAAAGAGCACCGGTGGTGCAGTTTCTCAAAAGAGCACCGGTGGTGCAGTTTTACCGGCCGGTGCTACCTACTCACCACAGGGTATATCTTAAATTGGCACCGGTGCAGTGTTACCAGCAAGTGCTATATGTAAACCACATGATATATCCTATAATGGCACCGGTGCAGTTTCACCAGCAATTGCTATATATAAAGCACAGGACATTTCCTAAAATGGCTCCGGTGCAGTTTGCAGCTCTCTCGGTGTCAATATCAACAGGTACCAATCAAAAATCGCACCAACACAATTATCAAACAT
>JACEVL010003927.1:0-10245 GCA_020284085.1 Aporrectodea caliginosa
CTGTAACATATACCTGTAACGTGTAACTGTAGCCGAACGAGTCGTGTGACATTAGATTCTGTCGCTTGACATGAGCTGCTGTCGTCTGCTGAACGGGTTCTGCGACTTGCACCAGTTGCTGACACTCACTTATATAATGGCTTGCATCGTTCCACAGAAGCTAAATAGACCCCTTAACGACCAGTAATTAATTAGCTCAATCAATCGTTGCTTAGCATTGTGATGGACATTCTATTTACAGCTGGTGTTAGTGCTTGAACTGACGATGCATATATATATATATATATATATATATATATATATATATATATATATATATATATATATATATATATATATATATATATATATATATATATTCGTGAGTCTATTGGTATATACAGCCTCAGCTTATTCCGGGTGTTTCTGAAATTACGTAGTCGATGTAACTGCATCGTCTTTCATGCACTCTGTTAATTGCTGAACTGGACGGGGTTAATTGGTGCTAAAACGTTTTCTGATTTATCCGGCGACGTTGTTTTTATACTAGGCGAAAGGAGCAAACTAATGCAGACGTGAAATCGATCTCTAGTGCGCAGGTTGTTCTAATGGCATAGACCCAATTCCGTTTGCCCGGGAATTGATTGGCCGGGAAAATTAAAAAAGAAAACTTCCATACCATTAGAGAAAGACTCGGGGCCGATGATATGAGATCCTCCTCCTGATATATGAGATTTGCCATTAAAGAGTAGTAACCATCGCCTAAATGTAACTTTTCTTTTAAAAAATCGATGATGTGCATCATGTTTCACGCAGTTTTTGTTTTATCCGAATAGCGACTTTCAGTAGCGAATTAGCAAGAAACACTTAGCTTTTAGTTTTGCTAATATTTGGATATCGGTGACCTATGGTTGAGCATCCTTTCCACTGAGGCACTGACTGACAAAGTCCAGAAAAGGTTAACAAAAATTGTGCCCAGATGTGTATTCACATTGAAAGTTTACATACAGGCCCTAATAGCCTATGCCAGACAAATACTGTGGATACATGTAGACCTAAGTAAGTGTATTATATGAAAGGAGAAGTTTGTACGTAATTAGGCCTATACTATTGGCCTATGTATATGCATACATGTACATGTATGTGTGAATGTATATGGCCATTTTTTATATAGCGCCTTATAAGAACGTCACGAAGACGATAGAATCCTGTATCAGTTCCTTCAAAGTAGTAGTAGCAGTAGTAGTAGTAGTAGTAGTAGTAGTAGTAGTAGTAGTAGTAGTAGTAGTAGTAGTAGTAGTTGTTGTTGTGGTGGTGGTGGTGGTGGTGGTGGTGGTGGTGGTGGTGGTGGTGGTAGTAGTAGTTGTGGTGGTGGTGGTGGTGGTGGTGGTGGTGGTGGTGGTGGTGGTGGTGGTGGTGGTGGTGGTGGTGGTGGTAGTAGTAGTAGTAGTAGTAGCAGTACTGTGCCTGATTTTTATAGTGTGTCTGTGACTGTGAGTGGACATACTGGACAGGGTATACTGATGGTAGTGATGTGGCGGACATGCCACAAGACAGAGTGAAGGCTGCATGATCTATAAATAGCTTATTAATATTGATTTTTTGTTATACGGCGTCGCGCCTCTGAATCGCTAGATGGCGTTTAATCAGCGCTCGATTCGAGTTTTAATAAATATAATTAAATTATACGATCGCTTAATTTTGGCTATTTTATCGTTTTAATTTATCAATTAAATATAAGTACATCTTCCTACGTCCTATAGTTGATGACTAAAGATAGGCATCGCCTAAATTAAGCCTTAGGCGCTATCTCTTAGACACCTACCTTTTGTTAAGAACTTTGGTAAGGACGCATTTATAAGCGTTGAGAGCTACAGCATACATGGTCGATAGATGAATATAGGCTGCCTCATGGTGCATCGCTTATATCGTGAAGTGGTCGTACTGCTTCACACATGTAGAGTGGTTGTGCACTGCTCTACACATAGCGACACGGTTCTTTAGTGTCGTTGGTTCGGGAAAGTTACGGGCGCCTCCGCGTCCAAAATAAGATAAGACTAATCAGTGCGCTCCCGAGTGACAGCCGCTCACACGGTCTGCCCATTGCCGGCTTCCGCTGATCTGACGGGGTAGGGCCCATCACGTTGTTGATCGCGAGCCGGTCCATGGCAGGCTAATCGGGGAAAGACCGATCGTGAGAATAAGGGCTCACAGGTCTGGATAACTACGGGGAAAGTTTCCCCACGGATACCGTTCGGATAATACGCGAAAAGACCGATCGTGAGATAAAGGCTCACAGGTCAAATACGGGGAAGGTGTCACCCCGTTGGTGTCGATCGGAAAGTACGCGGAGATACCGACAGGTCTGTAACGAAAAATCAAAGTCCGTTTCCGCGTAAAGTTCGGAGTACGTGAGTTACGGGAAAATCAGTTAACGGCGAGTGAAAAATCAAAGCCCGTTTCCGCGTAAAGTGCGGAGATCGGGGAGAGACGGGAAAATCAGTTAACGGCGAGTGAAAAATCAAAGTCCGGTTTCCGCGTAAAGTGCGTTTTACGGGCAAGACCGAGAAACCAGTTAACGGCGAGTGAGTAAATACGGGGAAAATTCCCCGCTGGCCCGGTTCGATCAAATACGGGGAGGGTGACCCCGTTGGTGACAGATAAAATACGGGGAAAGCTCCCGGAGTTACCGTTCGATAAATGCTGCACACCAGTGTGGTAAAGTACGGGGAAGATGGTGACCCCGTTGATACCGTTCGTAAAACAATTGCGGATCTACCCGCATATTCTTTTCAACTTGCGGGTCTACCGCACCTTTTCTACTTTTGGGGTGGACCAAAAAATCTCAATTCGCGGTTTCCCCGCGGATTGTCATTCGTCGCGTACCTAACGTCGTTCATAGTTAATTCCGCGGTTTCCCCGTGGAATATCTTTCTTTTTGTACTTACTCCCGCGGTTTCCCCGCGGAATATCTTTCTTTGCGTATCTTAGCGTCGTTCATAGTAACTTCCGTGGTTTTCTTGCGGATAATCTTTCTTTGCGTACTTAACGTCGGTTGTACTTACTCCCGCGGTTTCCCCGCGGTAAATCTCTACTTGCGGTACTAACCGCATTATCTCTAGTCGCGGTTTTCCAGCGAATTCTTTACTAGCGGGACTAGCCGCTTATCTCTCTCTGTTCGGAAAAACTACCCGACAGATCTGACCGTGGTTCGTTCAGGTGTGAGAGACAGTACAATTCCCTAACAGGGAAGTAAATACACAGGTCTGTGAGAAACAAAGGGGTAACGTTAGTGAAACTTACCCTTGGTTACCGTGCTTCTGTGCGCTCCCGGGCACAACCGAAACGTTCGCTATCTGAGTCTGATAGTCTGATCAACGGATACCTGAGGCGGAGTAAGGGCCCACTCTGTTGGCAGGTCCGGGTCAGATTGATTCGGATGGCGGGAACAAAGGTTGTGTAAGACTCAAGCCGGGGAAGGGTACACTCGCGAGACACAGCGAGTCAACGCCCTTGGTGAGGAGTACGAAAACCCCAGGTGAGGAAATCAACGCAGACCAAGATAGTTACCGATACGAGAGAATCTGGATATTCATATATCCAGATCAAAGTGAAATCAACGCAGACCAAGAGAGTTACCGATACGTGGAAGTCCGGGTACTCGGGTACCCAGATCAAGGTTAACGCAGACCAAGAAAGTGATCGATACGTGTACGTTCGGGTAGTCGGATACCCACGTAGATACATATTTGCTTGTCGCAACACACAGCTCTGAGAACTGACTGAAGTGCGAGGCTGGGCCCCCTCGTGCGTAGGTCGGAACGAAGTGCTGTGTGTAGATAGTGAAGGTTATAGAGAGAGGACCTTCACTATCAGAGTCCGTAGATTCCTTACCAGTGTTTCTTTCTTTCGAAGCAGAATTCTTTACTGTGTTGGTCGATCTTTGCCTTCACAGTCTGTGAGTTCCTACCGGTGTCTTTCTTTGTCTTTCGAAGCAGAATTTATCAGTGTTGGTCGTTCTTTGCCAACGCAGAGACGAGGTAAGGGAACTTACTCCGTCAATTGTGGTGCATGACAATATACGTGGGAGGCCGCATGCCAAACACGGAAATGGACCGAGAAACACATGACGGTAGGACATGGACAAGTGTCTAGGACGACACGACGCAGAGATTTGTCCCCAGTATGGTCTAGGGCTAGAAGACGTAGAGAGCTGCTATCGTTAGTGTCTACGCGAGTTGACATAGCGAAGTGTTTCAAGTATTGTCTAGGACGACGCGATGTAGAGAGGTGGTTACAAGTATTGTCTAGGGCGAAATGGCAGTAGTGACTTGTCATAAGTATTCCTGGTCTCCGGAACGTAGAGAACGTTTGGTGTCCCTTATTATTGGCGAGAGCTAAAGAGTCACGAGATGTAGAATGGTAAGTCGAAGTTCAGATCAGGCAGAGGGCGAAGAGGAAGCGCGTAGCTAAGAAGGTAAACACGCAGAGAAAGACTCGTGCTAGTAAAAGAACGAACCCTGTTCTGAGAGACGGCCATCCTCAGGACGTTGCCCATCCGGCGACCGTGGAAGAGGCAGAGTCTGACTGAGATAAAGCTATATAGTGTTACCTCTCTTGGAGAAGCGACTAATCCTAAACCTCCTCTGATAGGAACGGTCAACTTGTATAGAGATGGAGAACAGCCATTTACATTGAAGTAGACAAGGCAGTGACTCGGGCGGCTCCAGACGGATAGTGGGCTGGAGCCGACGCCGTCCCGTGAGCAGAGAGAGAGAGGTAGCGCGCGGGGCGGCGGTCGCCACAGTGAGACGGAAGTAGTCGGCAGATCGATCGTTGACGAACTGGACGACGAAGCGCAAATTAATTTGAATTCTAAGGACATCATACATGAAAATGAGATGTCACCATGGTCGTATTAGGGGGGGGTGTAACGGGTTCAACCCCCCAAATAAATTCCCGAAATTTTGTGTATATGCAATTATATGCGAAATACCAAAAAATGAACTTTTTCGATCATTTCCAATGGAAACCCCCAAAAACTTTAAAGCCCCTCCGAAATGTTTTCCTGGCTACGCCCATGGATGTCACCAATTGCAAGTGCAATTATTCAGTCTGTCAACAACGACGATTGTTTTGAAAGTGTCTATTCCTTATGAGGCCACAGTAGCCAACTGTTCAGGCGAAAGATCGCTCTCGAAGATGGCATTAATGAAGAGTGATGAACGCTCGGCGATGCATCAAGATCTCTTCTTCGTGCATTCTGTTTTGAGCATCGAAGCTGATATCACAAGAAAATTAACATTCATTGAAGTGATTAGGACATTTGCTGCTTCGAAAGCACGATAACAGCCAATGTGACTACGGTAGACTATTGTAGACTACTGATTAGTGTAGGTAATTTGACAATGCATTTACTGACTTCCATTGAGCTGTTGCTGTGTAATGATGCGAATGTGCGTAAATAAAATTCATGCGCTTACTATTTTTTCTTGAATTTATTTTTGATTGGAGTCTGAGCAGATTTGAATATTATTAAATTAGAGAAGGGGAAAGGGAGGGATGGGACGGAGAGGTAGGGTCCCGTAGGAGGAGGACGAGACGGGAGGAAAGGAGGGGGAATGGGCTCAGAGGCTCCAACATGACAGAGTACTCCAAAGCCCCAGGGCCCGTTAACACAGGCCTGCGAATACGGAATGAAAGAAACACGAAAAAGACAAAGGTAAAGGTGTTAAGTAAAGGAATAACTAGTCAGAATACACATTGCAGGAGATGAAATAGAACAGGTGAAAGAATTCTGCTACGTAGGGAGTGTGATCACGACAGATGCCAAATACCACACGGAAATTAAAGAAAAGGATAGCATCAGGAAATGAGGCGTTCACAGAACGGAAGGAACTACTGAGAGGAAAACTAGACAGGAATTCGACGATAAGGATGATAAGGATAGTGATAAGGAGTGTGGTGCTGTACGGACCAGAGACTTGGACCATGAGAAAAGAGAACATAAGAAAACTCGAGGCTTTCGAAATTTGGACATGGAGAAAATGGAAAAAATCAGCTGGACGGAACATAAAACAAACGAAGAAGTTATAGGAAGGATTTGAGAAAAAGAGCCCTGACACACAATTAGAAGAAACAAAGGAAATTGAGCGGACACACGCTGAGAGGAGATTCACTACTATAGATCATCGAACGAAAAATGGATTACAATTGCACTGTACATGGTTGAACCGCTGTTAGGTCTGCGCATGTCCTATAGTCATTAAAGTGTTCCTTCGTCCTGTGTTCCGTCTGGAAAGCAGTTCTTCTGTGCCTTTACAGGACGAATAGAATTAAAGTGTTCCTTCGTCATATGTTCCGTCTGGAAAGCAGTTCTTCTGACCGGTTCCTTGACTAGTAGAATTAAAGTGTTCTATCGTCCTGTGTTACATCTGGAACGCAGCTCTTTCCTGTTTCGGGGCCAATGACATTTGACCGTCGTGTGAACAGCTTTCGCAGTCCCACTTTGAATTCTTGGTAGTGAACCAGGTAGACGAAGGGATTCGTGCAGCAGACCATAAAAGCCACCGCCTGCGAGAGGTTGAAGGCGAGTCCAACATAGTCGAGCGGAACATGACCGATGACCTTAGCCAAAAGAATAGCCTGTTTGAAGGTCGTGCAGACGACGAAGACCAAGACAACGATCAGAAGGGTCTTGAGGATGTTGCGCCTTGCCCGTGCCATCCCCGTATCTGGGGCAGAAGTTGCTGCTGCTGCCCCTGCCACTGGTGGCGGTCGGATGTTGCGGCGAAGGGATCGCGCCATCTGGATGTAGCAGAAGGCTATGGTCAGAAGCGGAAGGAAGTACTCGACCAGGAAGTTGTACGTTCCGACGACTATTGAGATCGTTTCTGACGTATACGTCCGGACGACGCATGTTCCCTGTTGGTTGATCGAAGTTCCTTCGAGGGCGTAGGGCATCTTGAGGAGAATCCCGGACACAGAGACCCCGACGATGATCCACAGGAGCCGCTTCTTCGTCATCCAGATGCGATACTGAACTGGGTGAACGGTCTTGAAGTAGCGCTCGACGGTGAGAGCTGTGATGTTGAAGAGAGATGATAGGAAGACACCTAGGAAGATGGACCGTGACCACCAGAGGTAACAGAGGATGACATAGAGGGAACCCTTTCCGACGTTGTACACGCCCACGTTGATGGTGAGTAGGAGTAAGATGCTGGCAATGAGATCGATGATGCTCTGGCTGATGAGGAAGTAGTTGGCTTGTTTCCGGCGCAGTGGGGCGTGACCGAACAAAACGACGATGCAGAGGAGGTTGCCGACGACTCCAACGACACTGATGACGGTGTATACGGTGTTGAATTTCTGCTGGAAGAGCCAAGGAGACGCGGTTGCGCCGCTAGTCAGTTGACTGCCATTCGTAGTCGATGTTGTGTCGGCATTGGGCAATGTTGAATAATCAGATACGTCAGCCATGCTCACTATTAAATATATATACCGTGTTCCGTTAACCAATTTTTTAATATGTGAATGCATACTTATGTTACTAATACTCATTCATTCATTCATTCTGAAATTTTATATGGCGCCTCTTCAAGGAAACTACTCTTCTTTACACAGTGCAACAGACACTAACTGCTTAAAAATAAGTCGATGCCAAATTGCCAGTTCCTTATTTACTACCTGTCCGAGTGGTGTCTGTAACGTTGCAAGATGTCACGCAATCGGAATTTTTAATTCGAAACTGTTTTCTCTCTGACACACTTAGATTAATCTTAAAAGCTGTTCTTTTTGGCCCTGCTGGAGTCTGGAGCTCCTCTGGGACTAAGTACCCTTCGAGAGGTGCTATAAAAATCCGTGAAAGAAAGAAAGAAAGAAAGAATGAATGACTTGTACATAGAGGCCTTAAGCATGGGCTTATTTAAGGTGGTTGTACGCGTTCAAACCCCCGAAATAAATGCATTACTGTTATAAAGAAACGGAACATGTAGAAAAATACGAGCATGTACAATGGAAACCCCTAAACTAAACCCCCACAAAATTGTTTTCAGGCTACGTTCCTTGCCTATATTATACCTAATATGAATGCGCAAAATATATCTGTAGTTAGCCATTGATATGCTTTTGGCAGATACCATGTATGCCGATAAACAAGTTTTAGAAATCTATCTTAGTCTTTGTAAGTAACTGTAACAGGTACCTGTAACGTGTGACTGTAACATGTACCTGTAACGCGTGACTGTAACATTACCTGTAACGCGTAACTGTAACATTACCTTAACGTGTAACTGTATCCGATAGTGGCGTGTGGTATTAGATTCTGTCGGTTGTCTTGAGCTGTCGTCTGCTGCGAGGGTTCTCTGTCTTACACCAGTCGCAGTCACGCATTTATAGCTTGCGTCTTTCCTGAGAAGATAGATCCTCTTAAAGAACGGTAGGCTACTGACTTAGCTCAATCGATCGAAGCTTAGCGTTGTGATGCTGTATTAACTTATAATATGAAGGAGAGGAAGGAAGGAAGGAAAGGAAAGAAAAGGAAGGAAGGAAGGAAGGAAGGAAGGAAGAAAGGAAGGAAGGAAGGAAGGAAGGAAGGAAGAAGGGAGGAAGGGAGGAAGGAAGGAAGGAAGGAAAGAAGGAAGGGAAGGAAGGAAGAAGGAAGGAAGAAAAAGAAAGAAAAGAAAAGAAAGGAAGGAAGGAAGAAAGGAAGGAAGGAAGGAAGGAAGGAAGGAAGGAAGGAAGGAAGGAAGGAAGGGAAGGAAGGAAGGATTGAAGGACAGGAAGGGAAGGAAGGAAGAAAGAAAGGAAGGAAGGAAGAAAAAGGAAGGAAGGGAGGGAAGGAAGGAAGGAAGGATGGAAGGACGGAAGGAAGGAAAAGAAAGAAAGGAAGGAAGGAAGGAAGGATGGAAGGAAGGAAGAAAGGAAGGAAGGAAGGAAGGAAGGAAGGAAGGAAGGAAGGAAGGAAGGAAGGAAGAAGAAAAGGAAGGAAGGAAGGAAGGAAGGAGGGAGGAAGGGAGGAAGGGAGGGAGGAAGGCAGGAAGAAAGGAAGGAAGGAAAGAATGATGGAGGAAGGATGGAAGAAAGGAGAGGAAGAGAAAAGAAAGGAAGGAAGGAAGGAAGGGGAAGAAAAGAAGGAAGGAAGGAAGGAAGGAAGAAAGGAAGGAAGGAAGAAAGGAAGAAGGAAAAAGAAAGGAAGGAAGGAAGAAAAAGAAAAAGGAAGAAGGTCGATAGGTAAACTAGATCACTCGTGGTAATACCACTCGTAAGACGTTAACGTTTTCTAAGGTATGTTTTCGCAATATTGGAGAATCTAGGATGATGCATATAATTATTATGCATATCTTGCCATGGTTAGCTTATTTGGATAAAACGTGCGTCAAGGTGCCTCTGAGTGCAACGATACCTTTAGCGTACCAATCGTGGTTATACTTCTGAGTTTTGATCGGGGAAGCACGGACCGTACACGGGGACCTTTAAGGCGTGGCACCCACTCGACCGGGCAGCGTTGGTGAAAGACAAATTCATTGAATATGGGCGGGGTCGAGGCCATAGGAAAAACTTTCCATTTCCAACGCAATCTGTTTCACCTGAGAAAATCGATCTTTCCGCAAAATAGGGCCTACTACCAGATTTAGAGCAGTTTTAATTTGAAATGTCGTAGGTCGATCGCTGGGCTAATCGCGTCGCTCGCTATTTATTCCTTTCAAACGCAATGATCTCGCCAAACTCAATCTCAGGCTATATTCGGGATACCCTTCACTGACTCCCTATCCAACAGCGGGTAACCTTCAAAATCCTTTCCCTCATGCGTAACTGCCTTGTTGGGGTCGCCCCATCTTACCTGAGGTCATTTGTCTCCTCGAGATCCCTACCTGCGAGGGCCTCTTTGCGATCTTCGACCCGTGGCCTTATGGTTGTCCCTCGCATGCGCTCTGCTACGGCCCACTCTAGGTGCTTTGCCCGTGTTGGCCCATCAGCCTTGGAACTCTCTTCCCCAGTCTCTTCGCTTTGAGTTACTAGTCATCTCTCCTTCCCAGTTCCGTAGACGTCTTAAGACTTTTTTGTTTCCCGATGCAGGCACTGAAGCCTGTCGAGAGCGCTGCTGATTTATGAGCAGCGCTATATAAATGTTCGATTACAATTACAATTACAATCGAAACCAAACTCAATCGAAACTCCGAGTCAGAAAGAAGGTCAACTAGCTCTTTCTTTTCTTCGTTCGTTCGTTTGCTCGATCGTTACCTCTCCTTCCTCCTTCTTCCTTCC
>JACEVL010003928.1:0-20160 GCA_020284085.1 Aporrectodea caliginosa
CGGTATTTCTCACAAAAAAATAAGTTTGCACATCTTCAAATTTGAAGTTTTTATAGGCTTACAAACATTTCAGGAAAATTTCAAAAAATTTTACAATGAAAAATCCCAAATTTGGTTAAAATAATGGCTACATGATTACCGATTGTTATTCATAAAACATGTCGAAATGGCGTGATAACTACGGAAAGCCAGAGCTTTACAAACTAATTTTTCAATTTGGGCCAAAGTCACCCCGCGGGCCAAAGTAACCCCGTTTTACGGTACGCCTGTATACGCTTTGAAAAAGTGATTGAATGCGTTTTCATTGACATACGGGAGCGATGGACTGAGTTAAAAACGTACATGTATGTAGGCCTATATCGACCAGCAGTTCCCCTTTGTATGGCTGCGTAGAGCCGAGCGATCAACGAAACGTGGCCAAGGAGATCGGGTCTGGAATTCTTCAAATATCTACCGTCTGGTAGATGTTCGAAAAGTTAGACCCGATTAGCGTTTTTGAACTCTTCAAACATCTCTCAGGTGGTCAATAATAGCTTCTCAATTATTGGTGTCCTTGACTAGCGTCATTAAATATTTAACACGGTTCTCAGATTATATAACTATTTGTGCATATGTGAGCTGCAGATGGCATGACCATTATGGTGACCATTTAACTGAGTTCTATGTAGAAGACCCGTGTTGTCTACGTTGCAGGCATCTTGGATCTGATGAAATACAATCGATTGAAAACTGTAGCTAGGTTCGGAAAAATCCCGGTCGCGAAATGAAGTGATGAATCTCAGCAACTCAATAGGAGTCTCGGGTGGAGTACATGAAGTCTCGGCTAGGCATGCGTAGGCTAAATCATTCCAATCTTCAATCTCCGCCCTCAACTCATAACTTGTGACATCGGTCCGACGGTGACGAAATGTCGATAACATCAGGCAGACTACTAATTTAGGCCTACCAATTACCTCGTCGTAAATTAGTATGCCTTCTGGCGTCACGTGGACGTATCGATCCTGCTTTAGTTACGTAACTCAAGGTCTCTTATAGCGCACAAATCAATAACAGGCTCGCCGACAAACATTCCAGGTAGCCAAATTGCCGCTCCCTCAAGTGGCCTCCCAGTGCGACCGCACCCCTTGCACTTCCCCACGCGCCGCCACTGAATCTTTTCACCATCTTCTTTGTCAAAAATGACAAGGATAATCAAACGACATATATACTGCAATTAAGAGAGCGGCACTGTTTCCGAACCTATCTACAGTTTTGCTTAATATTATTTGCTAGCTGTGAACGTTTATTTTCAAAACTTAAGCTAATTCACACATCTATGCTGCACCATGTCTCAAGAGAGGTTTACCAGTAAGCCTAACTGTTATAGAAAACTAAACATGTCGAAAAATACGACCATTTCCAGTGGAACACCAAAACTTAAACTCCTCCGAAATGTTTTCCTGGCTATGCCTCTGGTTGGTTGTCTCTGGATGATGATATTTTTGTCTCGCCACCCCACACCTGTTTAAACAAAGGCTTAACCCTTTATATACCCCGCCCCTCACGACCACACATTTTTGGAAAAAACGGCTGAAAAATAAAAAAATTCAATTTGAGTGCATCTCATGTCTATGATCATACTGGATCAGTAATTATCTCATAGGTTTAAATTAATATGTTAAATATGTATATGTCTTGTCGCACACAGTGATGTGTTTTGTATGAGAACAATATGTTTACTGCCGAATTATGCTAACTGTGCGAACTATAAGTAGGCTATATTAATCATAATGATGTTATAGAAATAAAGACATTATTATAGAAAAAAATAACTACATTAGACACTATAGACTAGACCGACTGAAATATAGGTCTACTTGCGTTAGAGCTAGCATGTTGCGGTTGTACTCATTGTTACTGGAATTGTATTTTGTCTACATGTGAGCACTTTTTAATTGAACTGCGGCGGTGAACAATAAAGTTGATTTGATTGATTTGAGACGTCGGAAAAGCCTTTGAAGCTCATAGTCGAATACAAATGTTCGTCATCGATCATTGGCACGTGGGCCAACAGGTGGTTTTATAATTAAAATCATAATTAATAACATGTATGCAAACAAACATTTATTTATTTTGGCTTAATTATACATCCACCTTCGTAGGAGAGAAAATAAATGCAGCTATTAATGGGCAGGGGCGTACCCAGGAAAAAATCTCGGTGGGGTTTTAAGTTTTCTGTGTTATTTCCATTATTTTTCTACATTTTCAGTTTTTAATTACAGTACGGTAATGCATATAATATTTTGGGGGTTTGAACCCGTTTAAAAAACCCTAAATACGCCCATGTCAATGGGTAACATTAGAACCCTTGAGATGAACATGAGACTGGTTCGACTAAGCACAAGTGTATCAGGGCCTGCGTAAGTATAATTTCAAGAGACACGTGTGCCTAAGTATCGTTTCAATTTCTTAAACCCAGGCAACAGAGAACACTACATCTGTTGGAACTTAGAAGAACTACAGAGTCCACATACACCGTATTACTTTTTTCTGGATGCTACACTTGATTATGAGCTCTTAGTGCAAACGAAGACCACATAGGCCTACTTTTAGTGACACCTATTTTCAGGAGCAAAACAATCAGTCAGTAGCAGAATAAACACTGATGTACGAAGCAACTTAACAATGCCTCCAACGAGGCGTGCAAAATCAGTAAAATAGCCTTGGGCATGGGAAAGCAGGTCTATAATAGAATTGAGCAATTACTAATGTTGAATTGCTCATTTTAAGATGACAGACTGCATTGATTAGTCTAGTACAGATATTACCAGCCTGTTCAGAAATGCTTAATAAAGGCAATGCAATATTTTCTTACATTTTAATTTGCAGCACACTGCTAACTAATTATTTTTATTGATGAGAACAATTATATCATACATTCTTATGTCATACGAAATGTAACTTTCTCTGTAGGATCAATGACGTGTGTTTAGCACTATGTAACGTCACGTAACGTAACTGAACAATTTTAGCATATCTAGGATTCTAGGTACTACGTAGACCTAATCTCTCAAATGCATTTCCTGAATGGTGTACAAAATAATGTTCGAATAGCTTATAAAGTCGCCACTAGATGGCACTTGCACACGTGTAGGACCCAAGCAACTGGGGTCCAGAAACGTGACTGCTATTAAATAGTAGGTCTATCGCTACCAATACACATGAGTTAGGACAATATGGGGCAACGTTAAGACAGTTCTGGGCAGTATTAGACAATACAATACAATACTCAGCCCAACACAGTCCCAACGCATGTGTGTGCTGGCTGTGATAACTGCAGATCTAGCCTTATCTAATTTGCCAATCGATTATCGGTTCGAAGTGAGACCATAATGAGGACCATGATGTGGCAGATCAATTCCGTAGAAATGCGAGTGGGCAGAAGGACCAGAAGGCTCGCAGAGACAGATTAATAGGTCTACTTGTTAAGCAATGCAAAACCTGGTTCATGATATTCCTATTAATCATTGTTTCCTGACATCAGCGTTTTGGATTTTGGGTAACTTAAGAGGAACGCCACTAAAATACTTAGTTGGGTTTGGAAACTTTGGGTAATAGTTTGTTTTAGAAGGATTGATTAGTTTTACTTGAAATTCCCTGAAATTACTTGAAAGGCCCACTAGATGCAGGCCCTATATTTGCTATAGACCTACTTTTGCTTTTAAGTTTCTATGCTTAATTGACTTCATTCTTTTCGCAGACCGATATTATCAACTACAGTAGGAGTGTCCAGAAAAATTATACATTGCAGAAACCAACCATTCCCTATGTTTTCCAATTATTCTATTCATATATTGTCTAGAAATATTTCTTACAGAATTTTAAAATGTTATCCTGAGGTCCCTCAAAGCCTCAGAACATACCCTACTTAAACTCCCAGGACTGAAGGCGCCCATGCTTTTTGTCTTGGAACTTGAGTCCATTGTCGATTTACTCTTTTTATCAAAAAAACATTTACGAGGAGTCCAATTTGGATGAACTTTTTACTGTTTGTTTGTCTCGATGAGAGCTATATTTCCAGAAAATATAGATACTAAATTCATGGTCATTCAAGGTCAATTCAAAGGTCATAAGAAACAAAATCTAACAAAAATCGAAGAAAAAATGATCAGATCTCAGCCAATAATAATTGTTGAAATTGATTAATTCTTTCTTGACTTTCTCGTCTTGATAAGGGCTAACTGTGATAAGAAACAAGGATACCAAATGTAAGACGATCAAAAGTTATTTTAAAGACAAAAAGGTCAATTTCAGAACATGATTTTTCTCTAACGTTGACCTTTTCGGGGGCTTTGAGGGACCTCAGGATAATATTTTAAAATTCTGTAAAAAATATTTCTAGACAATATATTTCTGGACACCTCTAAACTACAGTATGTTGGATGATTTAATTTTGAGCATTGAGTACGTATACAGGCCTATTCCATCGTTGATATTCTGGTCTGGTTTGGAAACCTGATGCTTCGTGTGTTATGAACATTGTAAGTTTGCGAGATGTGCCAAACGGTGCGAATCTATAATCGTGGCTCGACAGTGTCAGCTGGTGATCACATTAACTTGTGTTTTAATTAGAGGTTTGTCGTGTATAAATAACTCGTAGTCTTGTTAGCAGTCTGTCTCGTTACGATTTCATATGGTTATAATTGACTTTCGACGAAAAGGTTGGTTTGCGCTATGAGCTATAAAACAATTATTGTAGATTGAGTCGGAAATAGTCTGTGGAAAGTTGTGGAAAGTTGCACATTTTCTGCAACAAGAGCATACACGGTATACCGAAGGCAAGGACAGTTCTGGGTGGCTGGGTAGCGAAAAGCTGGCAAATGTAGGCCTAATGGGTTGAGAGGTTTGAAGGGTCTTGTAGTTGTTTTGTAATGTAATGAATGCGTGGAGGGACTTTTAGACAATGAAGTGAGAGCAGAAGTTATGTGGCGGTGTTAGGGAGTGACTGCGCGGGTGAGAAATATTAGACTTGTATTATTGCAAGACGGATATAGGCCTGATGCCCTGCTAAAGGAGTGGCCAACCGGTTTTTATAATAATTTGTTTTGATGCACCCAGGTGTTTATATCCAGAAATCTCATGTATTTCAGCATAGGCTTAAAACTTGGGCTATACAAGGCACGAAGAGTCAGCTGTAAAGCTAATTATCTGCTCGACTTTCCATGACTGGAGACGTGGACACACCCAAATGTTTTTCTACCTTGTCTTTGTATAGCAGACGAAATTTACAAGTATAGTCGTTTGAAGAACCCGACATTACCTGAAATGGTCATGATTAATAGATGACTTTCGCATATTTCTAATTTTTCCAGCTTCGGACTTTCCAAAATCTGGCTATGAACCTATTACCAATGGAAACAAAAATTGTAGCCTAGTATTTAGGCCTACATAGTGCAAAAGAAATCACGTTTCAGTTGCTAGATTAACTTCAATTTTCCCCTTTTAGAGTGACAGTGACATTTTGTTTGAATAAGATGGATTTTTTTTATTTCTTTGTAGACTGACTCAACTTGGAAGATGTTTGGCGTCTGGGCTTCTGGACAGATGCCATCCAATCGTAGACGATCATCCTCTGCAGCTGTTGGCTTGGCGCTGGTGCTAATGCACTTGGCCGTCGCCAATGGTCTGTAAGTAAACGTTGTCACGGTGAACAGATAATAAAATTAGGGTTGCTGTATACTGTCTGTAAGTTCTTTAATGAAACACATCAGAGCAAACTTAAGACTCGCCTCTTTCAACTGCACGAAGTCTGACTTCTGGCTTCTCTGACTGACCGACTAACGACTTTCTTTTACCACTTGAAGCGATCATCGTTTGATGCCTCGAGTTTGCATTATCAGAATGGCGCTATAAAAGCTTTAGGCCTACTTCAGATTAAATTAGAAAGAAATACGGAGAGTGTAGTAAAATGGATCCGTTAGTCACAGACTACACTAATGGTAAAACTAAAGTGAAATTGATTTAATGTTTAACAGCCACAAGCTATTTGTAAGTCGGAACAGATGGCTGTTGAAACTGAGATAAGCCTATGTGTGCTATACTTATGTATGTTTGTGAGTTATGTGTGCTATACTTATGTATGTTTGTGAATCTGAACATTTATATAGCGCCTTTTCGGGACATCATAAAGAGGCTGGAACAGAGGAGAACAGTTTTCTTAAAGTATTTAAAACGCCGTGTATCTTAAAATAGGCAGACATGTTCTTTTGAGTTCAGCCTATATCCTGCCAACGTACCTTCATGAAGCTCATATAGGTTCCACATTAGTGTGGCCCAAACTTACACGGGGAAATAATTTTTGTTGAAACATGCTGCTCCACAAGGCTGCCCTTGTTCCACTTGACAAGAAGACTATGTGGTGAAAAAATTGAAGAGATCTGAGCATGTTTAGAGGTCGCGCCATTTTGACACTTTTTTGTAGAAATCGCAAAAACCGCATGCTTGGGTTTTGGAACTTGGTTCCATTGTCGATTTACTCTTTTTATCACAACAAATTAATGAGGAGTCCAATTTAGATGAACTTTTTACTGTTTATTTATCTCGATGAGAGCTATATTTTGATTAAAATATAAATACTAAATTCAGGGTCGTTCAAGGTCATTTCAAGGTCATAAGAAACAAAATCTAACAAAAATCGAAGAAAAATGATCAGATCTCAGCCAATAATTGTTGAAATTGGTTAATTCTGTCACATAACTAAGGATGAGTCACAGACACAATACCTGCTGCAACTTGTCTCCAGTCATCACACAATGATTTCTTTTCCGACAAGAGCAAAATGAAATAATCGCGGTTTTCGCGTTTTCCGGCACTTCAATGACGGTTATTTATGCAGACTGGAAAACTACTTTCATAGTAAAAAATTATATTGCATTACAAATTATTTGCATTTAATGCACTCTGACTAAGCAGTAACACTGCGGTATATATTTTTATTAGGCTGTTCAACGTTCAAAATAGTAACTGCCTTGCTATTCATAATGATAGGGGGCCTACATGTCTTTTTACGCTTCATACTATATAATGTAAAAGTGTGCAAAAGGCGCGACCTCTAAATATAGTTCAATCTGTCCAAATTTTTGCATACAGGGTTATCTTTTCATGTGTAACAAGGGCAGCCTTGTGGAGCTAAACATTTCCAACTTTTGTTATTTTGGGCCACTCTATTCCACATTCACATATGGGACCCGTATGAACCCATATGGGTCCCATCTAATGCCTATGGAGATGCTGACAGGATAAGCATATGATTATAGTATCATTTTCTGTCACTGTGTTTTTGATTGGCTTATTTCAGATCGATAACAAATAGCATAGAATTTCTTCTATTGCAGATCGTACCTCTGTCTTTTCCCACAAAGTATTCGTCCTGGAAGTGACTTCGATCTGAGTCTGACTCTGTGCAGACATGGTCGTACCACTGTGAGCATTGCCATCATTGCTGACTCATCTGGCGCCATACTGCTCTCAAAAACAGTGACACTTGAAGTCAGCCCACTAACAGGAAGTATGACAATCGATTTGAATTTCTTGGATTGATTTGTATTTTATTGATTAATTTGTACCTAGGATTGTAAGGGCACATATAACATAATAATTCTTGAGCTACACATGTATGTATGTATGTATGTATGTATATATGTATGTATGTATTTATACACATAATATGTCCAGAAGTATATTATACTTCTGAACTATTACATTGTTAACAGTCAAGACTATGTTTGCAATTGCATGCATGTCTGAGACGTGTAGGCCTCTGTATAGGCCTATGCGTGCAGACATTATATTTTTTAACGTAGCGAAATCTTTCAAGCGCTACATAAATAATCAGATATATTACTAATCAGTGCGACCACTCTCCATTTTCAGAAATCCCAAGTTCATGCCAGAAAAATCCCAAGATTACTGAAAAATGTAAAAAAATTCCCAAGCCACAAGAATTTTCACAAAATGCAAACCGTCATCCCACCTGCAGAAATTTCTGACGACCTTTTTTTTTTTTTTTTTTTTTTTTTTTTTTTCACCTGAAATTTCCTGTTAGACTTAAAAACCGGACCCTTTCACAAGTAACTGTCGTCCAGCTTGTAGAAATTCCTAAAGAGAAGTGTACAAATTGCTAAAAAAACACTAGTCTATGGATCTGTGAAAATTCCCAAGATTACTAGACAAAATCCCAAGATCCCAAGTCGGACCCCCAAAATCCCAAGATCTTGGGAAAAATCCCAAGCAGTGGTCGCACTGTTACTAATCATTATTTTGCCCAAGTCTCATAATTATGACGCACAAGTTGACATAGACCCAACTCAGAAACGTGCACGTTGCAGTAGGAAGCGTGCAATACACAGCATCGGACGTACATCTACAACCTTAAAGCTGAACAGCTCAGCTTATATAAAAGCAATGCAATTTTGTTTCTACTCTCGTCATGGACCTGTTATAGAAAAATGTTAACATGTATTGATATAAGATTATTATTGTTTCGGCTGTCAAAATGACTGCTTGGATCCTAGGCCTGATTTTAAAATTGTGTTAGAACTCAAATTGAAATGTTCTAAAACTAAGATTGATAATTCTTGTTTAAATGAGCCCCCACCAACTAATCTTAGAAAACTATCATAGGGCTTACATTTAGCAACGAAACTTCGATGACAAGTTTCCAACTGTGTAGGGGCGTGAGCAAGTGCAAGTCTCAGTGTCAGCAATGCTTGCTAATGTATGCTGGATCTATTACTGTATATATTGACATAAAATATAAATAAATTACAAATACGCCTTTGAATATACCAAAATATTCATCATATGAGGGTAGTCGCTGTTACAGATGATATCCCAGTTCAAGACGTGATGACTATAGCTAGATAAGTAGGTCTACCAACTGCCTACCATTAACATTCCTATGTGTCCGACGATGCTTCTTATATAGGTTTAGCAGTGGTTCATAGCGTTTCTGGGTTCTTAAAAATGCTACACAATTCACAAACCTACAATATAACTCAAACACACACGCAAACGCTATAGACTCCTGCAAAACTCAAACACAGAATTACCAATATTTAAGTTATAACTGATGTTATCTCTTTTATTGCTTTGTTTAGAACTGAATACTGTGATCAAGTTGCCGGTAAGGCCAACAACAATAATTGTTTTTATCACTTTAAGAGTGTATGTTTACTACATTGTTTAGAACTATTAGAACTGCGTTTGTTTACTTTTTTAGCAGCGTGCACCGTTAAAATGTCCCAGTTATTTCTCAGTTTCCAGTGAAACGTTAACTATAAAATTCTGAGCTACTTCAATTGCTGTTCCAACATTGACTCTTCTCAAATAAAATGTATATACAAACAGTTCAGAACGCTCTCAACCACGCAGTACCAAAACTCCAAAACACCGCCACATAACCTCTATTCTCAATTAATTCATTGGCTAAAGTCCCTCAACTCATTCATTACCATGATACAGGATTCAAACTGTATTATCTATTACCTACAACGCCCTTGAAATCTCTCAACCTTCTTACATTTGCCAGCTATACGCCACCCAACCACCCAGATCTAATCGCTCATCGTCATACCTTTCTCTATCTCGGCTCCAGTCTCCTCCTCTCTGAAATTCTGCAACCGCTCCTTAGTCTATGCAGCAACAACTCTTTGGAACGAACTCCGAAAGGATTTCCGCCAGTTTTGCTCATCCTCTTATCGCGTCTGCTAATCTCACCTTTCCTCGGTTTGCACTCACCTTTGCACCTTTCCAGTCACGACTGAAAAACCGAACTCAAGGTCTTTTTTCAAGCTATCCTGATTCTACACCTGCGTCACCGCACGACCACCATCATCACCGATTTCCACCGTAGCACCATGCTGTCTCCTCGGCTTGACCTCCCGGATTTTGAACTGGCACGTATACCAGAACTGACCAAACAACCTGGCTATTGCCGACTTGATTTTATATATAGCGCCAGTGATTAAGCTGGTCTCTCCGACGTACGTGGCGTTTGTGGGGCGCTGGGAAATTTCGGAGATTTACACTACATTGTATTCCACATGTGCAGTTTGCTGTATGAAACAAGCCTATTAAAAACAGAGGCCAG
Organism: Aporrectodea caliginosa; assembly: GCA_020284085.1. Classification (NCBI taxonomy): domain Eukaryota; kingdom Metazoa; phylum Annelida; class Clitellata; order Crassiclitellata; family Lumbricidae; genus Aporrectodea; species Aporrectodea caliginosa. The sequence goes on from JACEVL010003928.1 coordinate 10,130, forward strand.
ACTGATCGCGACTGCTTCTCCACTCAGAACTTTATTCGATAGCGTTGCCGGTGGTCACAGTTTCGGCGTTGTTGTGGACGATGATGGAAGTGTTGGCGGTTGAATAGAGAATGTTTAGGACTTACATGTAGGCCTACATGTATTTCAATGTAAAAATTTGTTCAAATTTGTTTTGCAGAAAATATGAACACCTGTAAATACTGAGCATTCAAAACTGAAAAATACACGCGCCTAGTCGCCTACTTATATATATAGTACTTACGTTTTGTGGTGGCAGAAGATCGAGGACGGCTTACATAGCTCACTATTCTAATTCTGTGACTCGATTGCTAATCCAGTGTTAAAGAACGCCAGATAACTGCGCCCATCGATACAGCTGCACTGAGACCGTTCCAGTTGTCAAAAAGAGTTGTGCTGAAAGAAAACTTACTGGCCATGAACTACACCAACAGCTCCAATTTCCTTCTGGATGAAGATTTACTACAACTTAGTTAGGTCTACCTTTCTTAGATGGCAGTTAGTCTTGTCAGACATGTTGAGATAACAGACGTAAAAGTCCAATGTTTAAGTAATGTCGCGTTTACCAAAAATCTGCCATGACGCACGTGGGATCAGGCAATTTGATGTGTGAATGAAATGCATTTTAAACAGATGCTTAGCGATTTGTTGGATACAGTACTGTTAATGTAGCTAACGTGAGTAATTTGATACGTGAGTGATTTGATACAGTTCTTATATTTGATAGCGATGTGACTCTTCTGTGGCCATTTCATTCGATAGATTCCTGATATGCTCTCGGAACTTTCTTATAAAGTCAACATCGCGGGAAATGGAGCAGTGAAATTTTTCAATTCAAGCACCGTGACAGTCGTTCAAAAATCAGTTTCCATCCTCATACAAACCGATAAAGCTTTATACAAACCAGGACAAACAGGTAGGTTTCTCACTAAGAACCAAAACAGTAAACCACAATCTCGCTTCTCACTCAGAACCAAAACAGTAAACCACAATCTCGCGGTAGACCCTTTCACTAAAATGATGCATTTATTTAAAACTCTGACCGGCCTATAGGCCCTATAGGCCTATATGAAAGCATATATATATATATATATATATATATATATATATATATATATATATATATATATATATATATATATATAGACTGACAATGAGTCAATGACGACCAAGCACAAAACAGTCAGAGTTTTAAAGCCAAATGCATCATTTTAGTAATCTCTATATATATATATATATATATATATATATATATATATATATATATATATATATATGCTCTAAATAATTTATCAATTTCTGTCGACGCTGCCATAAGCCTATGTTAATTGTCGGAATATTTCGATCAATATTTCCGATTTTTATGTTAACTAATCGTAACCGTAATTTCATGAGCTCCAAACTTCTACAGCGCCACTCGAATGCCAAGCGCAGAGCACCAGCTTATTGACGAGCGCTGCGTCGAGTCAGAGGGATCGTTCAAACGGTAGTCCGAAGGAGGACTGAGTCCTTTTTCCAGAAGGGCAGAGGGGCAGAGTAGATGTAAACTTAAAAAAATATCAATGTAAATGATTTTTAATAGGCCAAGCGATAGTAGGCTACAATGGCTACATATATTTGGCCTCAACCCTGCTCGTCTTTCAATGAATTGATCGGATGAGGTCCTTCACCACTATATGTACTGCCCATCTGAATGGGCTCCACGCCATTCAAGGTCCTCGTGTACGGACCTTATGAGGCCGCAGAGATTTCAATCTCTTGAAGCCACCATCGGGAGGTGAACTCGCGATCCGCACGTAGGGCCTACTCTCGCAAAAACATGCATGGGACGTAGTCCTATATATAATTTGTACAAAATAATCAATGTCGCTAACTGGGTCGTAGACCTATAAGGTACACTTCGCAAACGCTTTGTTTAGAACGACCTAATGTCTAGGCCTTACATCTCAAAATGTAGTAATGTGTATGTTCAGTGTTGTTTAGAGCGGTCGTCATTTATCCCACTATGAAACCATACAAGGACGGGATGGACATTGTCATTTATGTAAGTATAAGCAATGGCTTCCATAGAACAAACCAATAGTCAGACACATTGTGTAGAGTTCGCTCGATTTATGCTTTAGGCCTGTAGGCCTAAGTGCTACAGCCTGCAAGTCTTAAACTTCCAGTGATGCTTTCACACGCAGGCCCAACTTGCATAAGTTTGGTTCATTTTCGATATGCCTCATAAATGTTTGTCGCTAAGGTAGGATGTTAATTCTTTCCTCGGAATAGATAATTAGGGTCTACAATTAACCAATCCAATATCGTATCTTATCCATAGGCGGAGACTTGGTCTTGGGTTTAGGGGGGACCGGTGAAGGAGCGGCCGACCTTCGAATTTCCACACTGTAATGGTAGCATTTTAAGCTGTCATCTGAACAAAATTGCTCTATAATTTGAGTGCTGATAGGAACCAGCTGTCACTCGTAGCTTACATGTAGTTTGAGTCGTTTTGGGGAGGGGTTTGGGGAGGGGATGTGACCCCTCCCCTATCTAAATTTTTTTGAATTTCCACACTGTAATGGTAGCATTTTAAGCTGTCATCTGAACAAAATTGCTATATAATTTGAGTGCTGATAGGAACCAGCTGTCACTCGTAGCTAACATGTAGTTTGAGTCGTGTTTGAGTTTGGGGAAGGGGTTTGGGGAGGAGATGTCCCCCCCCCTATTTAAATTTTTGAATTTCCACTCTGTAAAGGTAGCATTTTAAGTTGTCATCTGAACAAAATTGCTTTATTATTTGAGTGCTGATAAGAACCAGATGTCACTCTTAGCTAACATGTAGTTTGAGTCGTGTTTGAGTTTGGGGGAGGTTTGGGGAGGAGAAGTGACCCCTCCCCTATTCTAAAAATTTTTGAATTTCCACACTGTAATGGTAGCATTTTAAGATGTCATCTGAACAAAATTGCTCGCTGTCACTCGTAGCTATTATTATAATATTCATGAAATATTTCAGAAATATTGGGGGGGATATAAGCAGCTCCGTCCCCACCTCAAGTGTTGGGGGGGACCGTCCCCCTGTCCCCCTAAGTCTCCGCCCCTGATCTTATCTATAGGGCCTACATTTATAGCGCCTCTCGAAGAATAACTATTCAGAGGCGCTCCTAGCACGAAAACACCAGGGAATAAAAAAGAAAAGAAACCAAAAACTTCTATAGCGCCGCTATAATGATGCATAAATCATCAATGGAGGGGCGCTACATGTGATGATGTGAAATCATAGCTAAAGTCAAACTTCCATAAGATGTAGAGACTCCGATTTCGATCTGGGTTTGAGTAACTAACGCATTCCCTTTCGCTCTCTTCATATAGATCGTGTGATTTTTACATTTTGCAAACTGTCGTTAATTCTGTAACACCAGATAAGGATTTATAGCCTACGTAAACTTTATTCCAACGCTGTCCGTCAGCACAAAATAATGAACGCGTAGGCCCTACCGATAAGAAAGGAGAAAAGTATAGGCCTACACATGCAAATAAAAGATTTCGACCTGACTTCTCATCAGTACTTCCTTAACCTTTATTCTCTTCATATTATAAATCATGTGATTTTTGCATTCACCAACTGTGATTATGATTTTTAATTCCAGGATAAGGATGGTAACAGAATTGCCCAGTGGCTGCAGAAGAAAAGTGATCAAGGTAATTTGTGCACAATTTCATTTGCATTAGGTTGTACTGTCCCCACAAGGGTAATAGATAGCTCTGGTACATGTTAGTCTGAGCGCCTCTGAGTAGATATCTTGAAGGGGCGCTATATAAAATTTCATTGATTGATTGACAATGATACACTTCACCTATGCTATGACGAACAGCATGTAACAGCGTCAGGTAGATTGTAGAAAACCATTGAAATTAAATAAACATTAAATAAAAATTAAATTAAATAAAATTTAAATTAAATTAAAAACCCATTGAAATTATGTAAACATCAGAAAGACACAGATCATGCAAAGGAAAGGAAGCAACAGTAAAGATCACTATAGATGGAAAGGAACTGGAACAAGTCGGAAAATTCTGTTACCTAGGAAGTATAATCACAAATGATGCAAAGTGTCAGTTAGCAATAAAGAGAAGAACGAATAGCTATGGGAAAAGAAATTCAAAAGATGCCTTCTATAAAAGAAAGGAATTAATGAGATGAAAGCTAAATAAGAATCTGAAGAAAGGAATTATCAAGTCTATGATATGGAGTGTGGTGCTATACGGCTCTGAAACATAGACTCTGAGGAAGAAAGACATCAGAAGCTTAGAGGCCTTCGAGATGTGGATATGGCGAAGGATTGAAAGAGTCAGATGGATGGAACACAGGACAAATGAAGATATACTACAAGCATCCAGGGAAGGAAATAAGTAGGCAAAGTAATTATGAATCTAATTATGAGATTGTAATTAGGATTAGACAACTTTCAATTAGAATTAGAATTATAATTAGTAAATTTTGGTTACCAAATATTTATTAATTAGAATTGGCTACCAAGCTAATTAATTAGCTAATTAATTAGAAATTGGCTAATTAATTAGTTTCTAATTAATTAGTTACCCATCACTGTTATAGCTAGAATACCGTATCTTTAGGCCTACTATAAATGAGGTAGTCATAATTAAGCTGTTTTGTTGTTTTTCTACTTTTTGATTCCCAGTGTTCTTGATGGCAAGGAGTGCTTCATTCGACGAAATAGGCCTATAGTAACTAGATTAAGCATTCTAGCTTAGGTAATAATTAGGCTATTGTCCTAAAACTGTATTTTTGCATAGAAAAATTGAATGTAGCTCTCGGCTCTCCCTTAAAAACCTACTCAGAGGCGCTCCCAGTCCATCCGTGGCAATAGAGATTAGACTTCAGCAACTTGTTAAACGCAGCTGTGTCGTTTCTGGGCAACAGGCATATTGGCAAACATTTAGTATCGGGATGCGGAAGTTTATTGGTAGGCCTATTTGATGATCATATCTTTTGGCATGCTGCGCGGAAGGTAGGCCTACCATGTTTTCTAATGAAGACACTTATCCATACCCTAACCGATCCTCACGACGCCTAAACCAACGGGAGAAACCATATATACGCTTCCCTATTCTAAATGTTTACCGGCATATTTCCAATGGGGTCCATTCCAAATGGAGGGTCCGACCGTCCGACAATTTAGAAGGCCCGGCGCTGCCTAACTGATGAGGAGAGAGCCCGGAGGACCAGAGATTCACCCCCCCACTGAAGATCGGAGGCCCGACGATCGACCGCGTCAGAGACCGGTCCGCAAAGAAGACGAGGGCGGTGCCAAGCAGATACGGCGAGACAGGGAGTCAGCGCAATACATCCAGCATAATTAGGGCCGTCCCTAATTCACGGTCAAAAAGTGAAAAAAATTCACGGCACCGAAAAAAAAATTTCCGATGACTTTTTTTTTGGTCGTCGGCGCCATTTTTGACGTGTTTTTGTAGAAAAAGTGCTGAAAATGTGAAAAATCACGGAAAATCACGGCAAAAGGAGGCAAAATTCACGGCAAACGGCAAAATTCACGGCAAACGGCGAAATTCACGGTTTCCGCGATCTCCGTGAATTCGTGATTTAGGGACCGCCCTAAGCATAATTATATCCAGTGACTGAGGCAGTGTGATTCAAGTTAACTGAAACTGAAACTGAAATGTCAGTTAACTGATTTATTTGATTTCAGTTAACTGGAACTGAAACTGAAACGGAAATGGCCAAGAAACTGAAACTAAATAGAAACTGGAATGGCCAAAACTTTAATAGAAACTGAAATTCAAAAACTGAAATTCAAAAACTGAAATTGATATTTAGATGCATTAATTTGCCAATTTAAAAGGTACTTTATTTAGATCAATGCGTAATCTTACTTATCAATATGTATATCAATAAATATTCATACATCAATATCTTTTCTTGCCATCCTCGATGGTGGTTTCATTTATATAACGTCTAGCTTTGTTTTATCCAGTGATCTGTAATAATAGTTACTAATACAAATCAGCGGTTTTATTGATTGGACGGAAGTTACCGAATGTTTGTTTTTGAAATTGCTTTTGAGTAATGAACAATTTTTTATAGTTTAGACTGTTTAAATATATAAAAATATTTCGCTATGAGTATTCATTATGAGTCATAAAAAATGAGAGAGCTCACCTGATTTAAATAACCATATACTTTCTTTCTAATAAAAAGTCATTTGCAAGTTTTACATAAGTACAGTCAATATCGTTTAGTGTAATTATGAATGAAAAATTTAGCCCTACCATTGGCTTCTATACACTACTAATAAATTACATACTTCCAGTTCCAGGTAAGTATAGGTTATAACACATAGAAAAGGCAAAACGGAACATTACTAGTGCAGTGCAAATGGCAGTTTATTCTGGAGTAGTTGAACCGAAGGTCAGATTTTTTTCTTAATCTCACATAGTTGACTTTAACTGCATTTATGCTATGGAGTAATATATGGAGTAATATAGATTTACTAAGTAGTTTTAATTTCTCACAAGAAACATTTATTAGTACTACGCATGATTTTCATTTGCCTTGTCCTTACTTTGGAAAAAACGGGCAACAACTGGCAATAACCGGTTATTGCCACTAACCCAACCTTGGTAGCTTGTAATATTTGTTAATCTATTTCATTACTGACTATTCAGTAGCTGAGGCTATCTTACTTTATGATGCAAGGTTCTGTGTCGTATAAAATTATGAATACATAATAGCAGTTTTTCAATAAGAAGATACATGTGTGAACATGTTCATATCACGCATTGGCTCGTAAGTTTGCCTAACAACGTCAAAAACTGAAATAGAAATTGGCTGAAAACTGAAACTACAATAGAAATTCAGTGAAAACTTTAACTGAAATAGAAACTGAAAACAGTCCGAAAAACTGTAATCGAAACTGGAATGAGGCTATTCCAGTTAACTGGAACTGAAACTGAAACTGAAATAAATCAAAAACTTTAATCACACTGGACTGAGGCATACTTAGGAATGCGCCCAATAGAGCGAGCGGCAGAACGCCTAATAGCCTAATAGTCCTATATCTGTGACACACACACACACGCACATGCAATAGGCTACCTAGGCCTACTAATCTGTTACCCTTCAGATATCTTAATTTGCACCACAGATTCGCCTGTGCATGTTTTAATGGTTTCATTACTTTCATATTAGGTGTGTTCAGTGGGAAACTGGATTTGTCTCCCCTAACATCTCTGGGAGATTGGACAATAACTGTCAAAACCAAAGTTAGTACCTGGAAGTTGGTGTTTTCCATTTCTAAAAGTACTTGTTACATTTCTACTACTGCCCACTGACCAAATAGGTTAAATTAGGCCTACATCACCTTCGTAATCGTAATCGTTATCTCCAAACTTCTAAAGCGCCACTCGAAAGCCACTTCAATTCAGTAAGTAGATACGGAAGTAAGTATCAATTGAAGGAAGGTAGAAAGTGGCCTCTATTTGCATCCGACATGCATTAGGCCTACATTGTATAAAACGATTACATAAATTTTTTAAATTGATCATAACACGAGCAATTGTGTATTAAGGTCTAGTATAAACCTATGTACAAAAACTAACTTAACTAAAGATAGGCCTACATTGATTCACTAAATAATGTTAAACAGTTTAAGTACCATGAAAGTCTGCTTCTTATTATAAACTATCTAAAAGCAACAAATTTGTTGTTAATTGTGCCTCATTCATTTTTAGTCACCTTGTTTTTTTCAAGGTTGATACGGCCTCAAAGACTTTCGAGGTTGCTGAATATGGTGCGTTGCAATGTTACTGTTTTCTGTTCATTTGCGTAGAGTAAATACACTAGATTTCCGTTATATATGTAGACTGTAGAGCCTGGGTTTTGATCATTGCTTTACACATCCCGTCTACAAAATCGTTGCATTTGACTATTAGATTATCTCAATTTTAATGACTTGAAAACACTTTGGTCATCGTTTAATGAGACTGTTTTTCTAACTTTTTAGCTGTAGGCTAAGATCATGGGTTTTATTGTCAGTAGATTTACTGCTTTACCATAAACACATTGCAGCCATGTCATCTCTATTTTGATATTGAATAGCAGGGGCTGATCAGTTATTGTCTGGTGATCTAATGTAATCTGATCTAATGACTTCTATAGAGCCGTTTCATAATCCAAAAAACATCAGTCGATGGTCACTTCCAGTGGAACTGTAATAAAAATTGGAATCCATTAGAGAAACCGGGTCAAAATCTGATAGCCACACTGTGTACGGTGGGTAAGCAAGTTAAAGCGGGTCAGTGTTAAGATTAGACATGATTGACAGTATGAAACTGGCAGAAAACACAGAACTCGACATTGAATTCCAAAGTTTTGGACCAACCGAAGAGAATGGCTGGGAGTATTGAAGGTATCCTGCCAAACTGTTTTAATCAGTAGAAAACCCAGTGATCAGAAGCCACATATATTCAAAAAAGCATCTAACAGAAGATCCATAAGATAGCCCTGAGAGGCAACCATAGGTATATTGGATAGTGTTGCTTACTTCATTTTCATGACTCGGTATAATTATTAGGGTAGGTGGTTTGTCTGGTCATCTCGATAAACGCCGACTACCAGTGTCTTCCTTTAATAGCTGAGCTTCCTTGGAGCATTAGTGGAGCAGATTTAAAAATTTAAAATATTTCTCTGACATGGAGGGATGGAACCTCTGATCTCACAGTTTGACAGTCCAGTATGTTAAACACTAGACTGTTGCTCGTTATACTCATGTAAATCAATAAATACAACTGGTTAGTTATAATGTAGTGTAAATCGCCTAATTTCAAAGCAGTCAACCAGAGCAACATAAGAAAAAAATTATGTGCTTAACAAATCAGATCGACAAGGTCAATTTTTGTGTGAGCAGAGATACAGCTAAGAAATCCATACTAAATTTATGGCAAATAAGTGCTTCTCGTTTTTAGATGGTTTCAGGATGTTGAAATAGCCTACGGTAATGGGGATAAGACAAATTGGCCATTTATTCATCTATCTAAACATGTAGCCTTTGAGGTTGTTTTACTCCAACTGTGAAATCGCTGACTATTCTTATATTTAGTACTTCCGAAGTTTGAGGTATCCGTCATTCTGCCTCCGTACTTTCTTCTCAACATCAACCAACCTCAATTGCAGCCTTCATTGCAAATTACCATAACTGCCAGGTAAAGGACTTTCTTTCAATGGTGTCGTCTTCACTGTAATTTTTTTCTTAATGTAGTTAACGTACAAACTGTGTTTACACGTTGTTAGTTGTGACATTTTTAATGCTAGTATATGGTTGATGATGGCGATGAAGATGATGGAGTGAGTGAATTGTGATTCACTGATTGTGTATGAATTTTAATTTGTACATCTTTTTGCGAACAGTTGTGACTTCTTTTGATTGTTACCAGTGAATCATGTTGCAAACACACAACAAAAGCCAATCCTTGATCTCTTAGTGACAGCTTCCGATGGCAGCATTAAGGAAATTTATCTTTCTGGTCACCTAGAATGTTGCCTCCTTCATTTCTTGTCCTGTCAACACTGCGTCTATTTTTTGTGACAGAAACCATCTTTGGGTTTTTAACACCAATTTTTACCATGAATTTTATTTCTAAACTTGCTAAAAATCATCTGCAGACACCTCTCTCTCTCTCTCTCTCTCTCTCTCTCTCTCTCTCTCTCTCTCTCTCTCTCTCTCTCTCTCTCTTTTTTCTCTCTCTCTCTCTCATCATTTTAGTCAGTCTTGCTATCTTAAGTCTGCGCTCACTCTAGACTTTTCTCTACCAGATCAGATCTTCTGACTTCCTTAATCTGACTATTCTGTGAGCAAAGACAGCGTGCGGCAGGTGTGCCTTTGTGGTGCTGATCCTTGACTCGGGAATTTTTTCCAAGGAAACGTCTGCTATGCAAAGACATCTTTAGCTTTCTGATCTGAGATTCGAAACTCATCTCTTTCTGGACTCATTTT
>JACEVL010003929.1:0-11205 GCA_020284085.1 Aporrectodea caliginosa
GCAAGTTTCTAAGGACTGTTACAATGATGTTTCTTTGTTGGGTGTTTGTTGGTCCAGAAACTTGACTGGCGGCGACTTGTATTTTATCGCCTGTGGTGACGCATAATTAGGAGCTGAATGTCACGACCGGTAAACCGGCCCCATGTATCTGTCTGTCTGTCTGTCGGTCTGTGTCTGTCTGTCTCTGTTACTCTCTCTCACACACACTTCTCTCTGTCTCTATTTCTGTGTCTGTGTCTGTGTCTGTCTCTCTTACTCTCTCTCACACACTCTCTCTGTCTCTCTCCGTCTCCCTGTCTCTGTTTCTGTCTCTCACTCTCTCTATCTCTGTCTCTGAGCGTGTAACTCATCTACTTGTTTTCTTCCTTTATATTACGTCTAGAGAATTGCATAAAGGAATCTCAAAATAGATACCCATGCATTAGACGTTAAGGAGAGTGTGGTTGTTAGCAGAACAATTTTCATTACTCATCTCCTTGTTATCACATACTTTGCAACAAAAACATATATTTACGATGTCTGCTTCTCTTAACACGTGTGCTGAACAACAAAATAAATACAATAGACGAGACTGGTAATTGTTTGTGGACGCTTCAAAGACGCAACGTCGTGCCTTTTCAGTGGGTGGGCCGACCGTGTGGTGTAATCTTCTTTGAGACCTGCGCGTTCTTTTAGCTAGCGACTCTGCATACCTACGCTTTTTGTAAGCATATTAAAACTGTTCTTTATCGTCGGAGTTGGGCTGGTAGTGCCTCTGAGCAGGTGCTTTGGAGGGGCGCCATATAAGTCCTCTGGGTAGGGTGGTTTTAGTAGTAATTGTCGTTCGTGTTAGATTATTGCAATAAAACATGTTATTTATTTGTATAATAAATAATTATGATTTGCTATGTTATTATGCTGTTGGTTATTACTTTGTTTTCTTAATCGTTTAAATTTATTGTTACACTGTGGTCTTACGTTACCATTATGCTGTCTAAAACTACAGCGAACTGTTAAATTTAATAGTTTTTGAAACTGTCGATTCGGTAATGACATTTCGAGTCATGCGTTTTAGCATAGGCCTGTACGAAAGGAATTATACATGCCATAGATTCTCTGGATGCAGTCATGTGTTCGTGCGTAACTTTTTCGACTAAGGAAAAATAATGGTGTGATCATTTTCAGACGAAGCAGAACAAAAGCGGGTCGAAAAAGATATGGCCACTAGTACAGTTACAGTCTTCATACCTGACGCTGTTACCCGTCACACGGTGTACGAAGCTTAAGTTAGAACTTCTATTTACTACTGGAATTCCCCAAACTATATATATATATATATATATATATATATATATATATATATATATATATATATATATATATATATATATTATTTATATGAGCTCAATTGCTGACATACCGCAGCCATTTACACGAGAGAAGAAATGTCTTAGAAAGTTAATAAAAATTAAAATAAACAAACAGTTAAAGACTACAATACGACTACTCGAAGGTACAATAGTTAACAAAAAGTCCGTCATTAATCATATGACGTATGTTGCTGCGAATCCCGATCTCTGCCTTACAGTTTAACAATTAAAAGGAAGTTGGAAGTGGGGAAAAACACACGGCTGAATTCTCAGCCGGCAGTGTGATTCTCGTTAACGATAACGAAAATGTTCGTTAACGAAAATAAAATGATTTCGTTAACGATAACTATAACTATAACCAAAAATATCATTAACTATAACTATAACTATAACGAAAATAACAATAACGAAAATTCATCTTTATTTTCGTTAATACAACAAATAAAAATACGAAGTGCAATATGGACGATTTGACATAAATGAGAACGAAAAAATGCGATATTTTTATTATGCAATTTGTCAGTTACTATGGAAACTCGTGTATTCATGAAGCTGAATGCACCCATGCTTCAACGGCTTTCAAAGCTCTGAGCAAATTGTGAAACAGCGTGTTAATACGCTCAATTTTGCTTATAGCCTTAATTATTGTAACTAAGTAGTAACTAAAATTAACTAAAATAAAAATCCATTAACTATAACTATAACTATAACTAAAAATAATAGTAACTATAACTATAACTATAACTCAAAAATTAAAACCATTAACTATAGCTGTAACTATAACTAAAATAAAATCTGTAAGGGAATCACAGCTTAGCAAGAGCTTGAAAAATGCAAAACAGGAAATTAAGAACATGGGTATTTTTCATAGAAATTTTTTTATTTTCACTTAAAGCTTAATTTCTAGCAGTCACTTTTTGGATCATTAGTTCTTTAGTGCGAGGAAATTTGTTAAACACCAGAAAGTAGTAGTTAAAAAATAGGTATCAATTTTCCAGAGGGTGGAAGTGCCCCTCTTGCCCCGATGTGCAAGAGCTCATGTTGGCCAGGCCAGCACGAGGCGCGATAAATGAATCAGTCAATCAATACTCGTTGATTAACCGTATGACGCACAGCTTCCTCGCCTACCACGATTATGCGCCTGTGAATAAGCTGGTTCCCGAGACTTCGCTTTTGTGGGCGCTGTAGAAATATTATTATTATCATTATCACTATTATTATTATTATTATTATTATTATTATTATTATTATTATTATTATTATTATTATTATTATTATTATTATTATTATTATTATTATTATTATTATTATTACTATTATTATTATTATTATTATTATTATTATTATTATTATTATTATTATTATTATTATTATTATTATTATTATTATTATTATTATTATTATTATTATTATTATTATTATTATTATTATTATTAGTATTATTATTATTATTATTATTATTATAATTATTATTATTATTATTATTATTATTATTATTATTATTATTATTATTATTATTATTATTATTATTATTAATATTACTATAATTATTATTAAAATCATGGTTCTTAAAATAAAGGTTCTAGGGCCTCATCGAACCCAGGCACGCGATAGCGTTGAACCGCTGAATTGTGACTGAGATCTTTTGGAACAGGAAGAAAGTTTCTTATTATTATTTATTATTGTTTTTTTCAATCGAGGTAGAAAAGATCCTCAGGCTCTAAGAAACTAAACAACGGTGTCAAAGGTTCTCGTCCCCATCGTGCTGATACTATTATTATTATTATTATTATTATTATTATTATTATTATTATTATTATTATTATTATTATTATTATTATTATTATTATTATTATTATTATTATTATTATTATTATTATTATTATTATTATTATTATTATTTATATTATTATTATTATTATTATATTATTATTATTATTATTATTATTATTATTATTATTATTATTATTATTATTATTATTATTATTATTATTATTATTATTATTATTATTTTTTTATATAGCGCCCCTTCAAGGTAATCTACTCAGAAGCGCTCCCAGTCCAACCACGGCTAAACAAGACAGTCTTGAGGTTTACAAAGAACGTAGTGGTGTGACTCCTAGGCACTAGGCGGAGTGCAACAGGGAGCCCATTCCAGGTTCTTAGTGAGGGGGAAGGTCATTCCAAGTAGAGGGACCAACCACAGCAAATGCCCGGCGTTGAGCCAAGGCAGTCCTAGTCCTAGGAACAAAAACATCAAGCAATCAGCAGAGCGCAGGGAACGAGATGAGGTCGCAGATAACGGCTGTCGCACATAGTCAGAAAGATACTTCGGGGCACTGCTCAGCTGCGCCTTTGAGACTAGAAAGAGGATCTTATAATGGATGCGCGCAGTGATAGGAAGCCAGTGCAAGACATCAAGCATATATGCAGAGATATGCGAAAAGCGAGGGAGTCGGGCTGTGAGCTTAGCTGAGGCATTTAAGACCGATTGAAGAGGGAGACGCTGTTTCGGGAGGCCCATAAGAAGTGAGTTGCAGTAGTCGAGTCGAGCACAGATGAACGCATGTACTATGGTGGTAAAGACAGAGGGAGAGACCGATCGTCTGAAGGCTCTGAGACGCCTCAGTTGAAATAAGCAGGAGCGAGTCAGGTTAGATATGTGCTCCGTGAATGTGAGGGAGGAGTCAAGCGTGACACCCAGGTCACGGACACTAGAAGAGTAGGCTATGTGTAGGCAGGGAATTTCTCAGTCAGCAAGTGATGATTACTTACTACTCAGGCTGATTCTACACTCATCCATGTCTTTATTTCATCTAGAATTTATTATGGAAATGCTATCTATTATGGTCTGGTCTCCTCCTATACCTTGAAACTGCAGGCTGTGTCTCTACGTATAATGTCTGCTCATCCACTTTGTTATCTGTTTAATTGCTGGGCAAAAAATGTCTTCACTTTCCATAATTATAGCATAGAATAGTATTTGTTCATTTATAAAGCGCTTCTCATAGCATAAGCCTTACAGAAGCGCTCCCAGTGCGAGGTACTCCGAAGAAAAAGGAAGGTTTTAAGGTGAGAGAAAGAGGTAGAGATGCTACTAGAGAGGATTGTAGAGCGTAGAGAAGGAGGAAGTCGATTCCATAGAGAGGGACCTATGCACACAAAGGACCTTGATTGAGCCATTGTGGTCCTAACACGGGGAACAAAAAGATCAAGCTGTATTAATTAAGGCCTAAGTAAATAAATTAGTAATGCTTCAGTCCCAATCGTCTGACTTCCGTTGGATATCGGATGGATCGTTTACCCTGGTGATTGGTATGGTGACGGAATTGAGGGGCAACAGACGACTGTAACATTGGAGGGGAAACAGCTCAGCTACTTCAGACGAGCATGCACACAACAGAGTAGATTGACCAGTCACAATCATCGAACTCCAAATGGTCCCAGATACTACCCGGAACGATTTCCATGGAGGCTGGTACGGAGTCTGGATTGGATGGCTTTCACATACTAGACGTGGAAACTATGGAACAGCTGATGCAACTATTTGACATAGGTCAGCCAGAGATGCTGGCTACGGGAGCAGATGCTGACCGTTACGATGCCCTTAACCTTCGCAGGACCAAAAGATTTTACGATACGTCGAGGTCCAAAAGGGGTAATTTTTTACCCCAACAAAATTTCTAATATCTCAGCTCACAGGTAAGCTGCCGTAAGAAATGAAGTATCGAATTTAATAGTTTTAAGGTCAAGGAATCGATTTCACGTAGTGCCAATAGCGTGCGAGTGTTACTTTCCAAGATGGCGGCCAATATGGCCGCCAAAACACAAATAAATGTATATCTCAGCTCAAAGTTAAGTTACCATAACAAATAGATTGTCTAATTATATAGATTCAAGGTCAGCGAATCGATTTCTTGTAGTGCCAATAGTGTGCGAGTGTTACTTTTAAAGATGGCGGCCAATATGGCCGCCATACAACACAAAATGTATATCTCAGCTCTTAGGGAAGCTACAGTAACAAATGAAGTGTCGAATTTAATATTTCAAAGGTCAAGGAATCCATTTGACGTAGTTGCAATACTGTGCGAGTGTTATTTTCCAAGATGGCGGCCAATATGGCCGCCAAAATACAAATAAATGTATATCTCAGCTAATAGGTAAGTTACCAAAACAAATAGAGTGTCTGATTAAATAGCTTCAAGGTCAGCGAATCGATTTCTTCTAGCGCCAATTGTGTGCGAGTGTTACTTTCCAAGATGGCGCCCAATATGGCCGCCATAACAAACACAATGTATATCTCAGCTCATAGGGAAGCTACAGTAATAAATGAAGTGTCGAATTTAATATTTTGAAGGGCAAGGAATCCATTTTTCGTAGTGCCAATAGTGTGCGAGTGTTACTTTTCAAGATGGCGGCCAATATGGCCGCTAAAACACAAATAAATGTATATCTCAGCTCAAAATAAGCTCAAATAACAAATAAAGTATCAAATTTAATAGTTTCAAGATCAAGGAATCGATTTCACGTAGCGGCAATAAAGTTGGATGTTGGTATTCAAGATGGCGGCCAATATGGCCGCCAAAACAAAATATCTATATCTCAGCTCATAGGTAAGCTACCGTAAGAAATGAAGTGTCAAATTTTATTGTTTCAAGGTCAAGAAATCCATTTCTTGTAGTGCCAATAGTGTGTGAGTGTTACCTTTCAAGGTGGTGGCCAATATGGCCGCCAAAACAAAAAAATATATATATCAGCTCATAGGTAAGCTACAATAGCAAATGACGTGTCAAATTTTATAATTTCAAGGTCAGGCAGTCGTTTTTTGCAATAGCAATAGTGTTGGAATGGTATTATCCAAGATGGCGACCAAAGTAGCCGCAAAATCTAAATATGCATATTTCAGCTATAAGTTTAGCTAAAATAAAAAATGAAGCGTCAAATTTAATACATTCAAGGTCAACATGTCGATGTGTCGTAGTGGCAATAGTATGGGAACGTTATCATCCAAGATGGAGTCCATTATGGCCGCCAAAAGCAAAATAGGAGCTGAGATAAACACATTTTTGTGTTTTGGCGCCACAATGACCGCCATCTTGGAAACTAGCACCCACACACTATTGCCACTACGATAAATTAATTCATTGACTTTGAATATATTAAATTTGACCCTTCATTTGTTAATATATCTTACCTGTGAGCCGAGATACACGTAGTTTTGGGTTTTGACGGCCATATTGGCCGCCATCTTGGAAAGTAACACTCTTATACTATTGCCGCTACGACAGATCGAATCCCTGACCTTGACAATATTAGATTAGATACTTTTTTTGTTATTCTAGCTTTTCTATGAGCTGAGATATGCATATTTTAGTGTTTTGGCGGCCATATTGGCCGCCATCTTGGAAAGAAAACTCTCCACAAATATGCAACTATTAAAACTTAATTCTTTGTTTGATTCAACACTTTTTTGATGATTTTAGGTTATTTCTGAACTCAGATATTTAAAAAATATATTTTCCCTATGTACGAAAAAATAACGACGTCGAGGACCAAGAGGGGTAAATTTTTACCCCATGACACTTTGGACTCAAAAATCTTTTTTCCAGAACATGACATCATGGTGGTTATGCCGTCAAAATATGTCTGGGGTCTTAACTTGTAAACACAAGAAACGTCAAATTATAACTCCCCACAGTTGCTCCGCAATCATCATCCAAATACCGCTGGGGTAATTATTTACCCCTCTTGGTCCTGCGAGGGTTAAGAGACATGATTTACTAGTGGAGGGTTTCATTGAAGGAAAGGCGCACATGGATTCAGGTTCTCATCGCCACACGGAAGTTTCAAATGCATTGAGCAGCGTCGAGTGTGGACTGGTTTTAGAAAGCACCAAACAGCTGAAGGCCTATGCAAGGCAACACGTCAAAGAGAAGATATACGAATGCCATTAATGTTCCAAGCAGTTCAAGTACTCTGGAAACATCAGGGTACACCTCAGAACACATTCCGCCCAGTCCAGTGCGCTGCAGACACACAAGAAAACCCATGGAACTGCTAGGGAGATGTCGTAATGTCGGTCTGACCCAGCAATGAAATCTTGAAGTTCGTCTTAGTTAGGTCATGCTACAGAGTTCTAAGTTAACTAAATAAGTAAATTGAGCATTATTTTCCTAAATGGTTTTTTACACTGTATTGGCTTACCTGTAGTTTAATTTAACTTTAACTTTACTTACATTTAATTAGTTAACTTTCATTTGTTTTCATTTAACATTAGCTTATCTTAACTTAGCTGAACTTTAATTAGTTTAAAGAATGTTTAAGTTTCTTTGTTTAAATAAGCATTATGTGCTAAATAAATTAACGGTGCCAATGGTTCTAGATTAGCTCTCTGCATGATGAACAACTTAATGGTACTAAGAATATTTTTCTTGCCTGTTTTCTTACTTATTCAGGATCTATCAAATGCTCACGTAATTATTTTCTTCTACTGCACAATAACTGCACAACTTTTATCATCTTGAAGGGTGTTGTATAGATGCTTTAAATGATTGAATTAATAAGTTTTATAAAGACTTAGATATCGTCGAAAAGTATTTGGAAGGATGAATTAAGACGAAGCTGTCTAAATTAGTTTAAGATCTTCATCATTTGCTTTCCTGATCGAGTTTCAGATGGATGACTTGGTAGTGGATTTGCCTTCCATGGCGTAACATTTAACTGGAAAGGCACGTATCATACGCAACGTATAGAATTTGATCATTAGAGTCTCAAATTAACAGATGAAGCATAAAAAGTCTCAATCGTATTGTCGAATTTATGCGAAAAATTATAGTCAATGTATCGAATTTCCTTGAATTCTCATATTAACAAACGAATTGGGAAAACAGCTAAGCTTATGTCAAGCCAAATTTAATCGAAAACTGCACTTATTAATGCCAACGTGTCGAATTTGCTATGACTCTAATATTCTCTTCGGCGTGACCTCCCCGGATTTTGACCCGACACCTAAACGAACAGAGGAGTTTGGCTATTGCGTACTTGATTATTTTCATGTAGCGCCGGTGTCGCGTAAACAGAGTCTCCCCTTAAAAGTCTCCCCGGAGACTCTATTTCGAAACAGATTCTCCCCGGCGGATCTGTTTCAGAATAAATTCGCCCCCCGGAGACTCTATTCTGAACAAAGTCTCCGGGGAGAGAGAATGTATCATCCCCGTTGAAATAAAGTCTCCCCCGGGGAGACTTTATTTCAATTTCAATTTTTATTTTCAAACAATTTATTGTTCCCAGTTTTAATCAACAATTATGCACTTATTGTCATAGTTGCCATTTTTAAGGAACTAATAGTCCATATTTATTAATTTTAGCAAATAATAAGCATAGTGGAATATTAAAAACAATTTTAACTAAGAATCAGCAACATAGAGATTTAAATGATTAAGCATAGACAAGTAGGCCTACGCATAGTCTTCATAAATAATTTCAAGTTAGGCAATCGACGAATGGTGATAGGGATGTTGTTCCATACCAAGGGTAGGCCTACCATGGATAAATTCGCTCATTTGTAAGATGTTGTGTATTTATCTGGTCAATTAATTCTAAGGCCTTTGTGGCTAATCCCATACTTTAAGTTGGTAAATTATTTCGTATGGTCAATTTAAAATGGACGCTGGATTGATGACAAAAATTGTACCTGTAAGTAGAAGCTGAATCCATGAGAATAGTTGTTTCATTGATGAAAAATATAAGCCTTATCCATAATTTTGCACTGTTTCACAATTAAGTAGTACTTTTTAAAGCAACTTCTTGCCAATGTAGGCCTATACTAACTATAATACTGAATCCGTTGAGATTATCTAAGTCTAAGCAGAAAATTTAATGAACTCCAGCTACGAATAATTGTGTGTAATAAGTTTATTTAACGACGTCGTCATATCGACGATGATTGGCGTTTACGACTAATTAACGGTGGTCTGCCCTTATAAAGGAATCGAATCAGCTACATGTAAGTTCTAGCGTTTATTACCTCCATGAGCAAATAACATTCGATAGGGCCTATAAGCCGAATAACTCCATGGTTCAACAAATGCTTCAGTAGTCTTCATCTCAAGCCTGTACTGGCTTCACGGACTACAATGCTTTATTTTCTTTAATTGATATTGGCCTATCGACACTAAATAGGTTTGATTTAGCTTCGCTTATTCAGTGGTTCTATTAATGCCTAATCTTCATCAAAGAATGCCAGAAAAGCAAGGGCAAGCATAATAATTCCATGGTTCAACAAATGCTTCAATAGTCTTTATCTCAAGCCTGTGTATACTAGCTTCACGGACTACAATGCTTTATTTTCTTCAATTGATATTGGCCTATCGACACTAATTAGGTTTGATTTAGCTTCGCTTATTCAATGGTTCTGTGAATGCTAAAATTAATAAGCAACGAATATGTTAACCAGATCAATGGACAAATGGTAGGCCTATTCCGCATCAAAAGATTCACAGAAAATCAAGTGCAAGCTCATATCAGTTGATTAATACCAGTTAAAGGTTTAATAGGCCTAATCCTCATCAAGAATCGCATAGAAGCCATGTGCTAGCTCGTATCAGGAAGTCAGTACAGGTATAGTTATTCCAATGCATTGTTTCAGACTCCTTGTATAGCTAATAAGCTGGCCTGATATTATAATTATCTGACGCTAATAATATTGAACGACCAATATCCAACAGTTTCAGTGGTAGATCTAAGTCATCTAACCCTAAAAGAATCAGCGGGAAGCTAATTAGCTTTAGCTGGCAAAAGGACTGCAGCATTAATTATTGAATGGAATAGGGATTACTGATCACAGAATCGTTTCAGAAACTAGCACCAATAAAATGCCAACTTATGGACAGAGCCATTTCCTTATTTAGGCTATAACAAACAATGTGTGTAATATAGGCCTATCCATTGCGTTTTATTCACATAAGCGTCCGACATCCTAGTGGTGTTCTACATTTACTCTTATAAAAACATTTATTTCATAATTTTCTGATTTCATTTCATGTTTTTCATGTCCAATTCAAATAGTAAACACATAAGAATTTTTTACGAAAATGTACATATTAAATCACATTTAAAATTATATAGGAAAGCAACTGAAATATAGAGGGGCGATTTTTAGTAGGGGGAGACTTTGTATCGTAGACGGGGAGATTCTATTTCAATGGGGGAGACTTTGTTTTGATACAGAGTCTCCGGGGGGAGACATTATTTCAGCCAGGGGGAGACTCTGTTTCGGGGGGAGACTTTATATCATGACACCGGCGATAAGCTGGACTCCCTGACGTGGTTTTTTGGGGCTCATAAATTTTCGAAGATTTACATTACATTGCATTGCATTCATAATTATACGAAGCATTAAAAGCATCAATTACTATAATTGTCACATTCAATCGAAAACTGCATTCATAAAATGTCAACGTGTCGAATTTGCTTTGATTCAAATATTAATATACGAAGCGTTAGAAGCATAAATTATTAGGCTATTGTCACATTCAATCGAAAACTGCATTCATAAAATGTCAACGTGTCGAATTTGCTTTGATTCAAATATTAATATACGAAGCATTAGAAGCATAAATTATTACTGTCACATTCAATCGAAAACTGCATTCATAAATGTCAACATATGCAATAAATTTTTATTTGCTTTGGCTCTCATACTAACAGAAGAAGCATGAAAACACTAATTATATTATCACATTTAAGCAAAGATTGCTCTCATCATACATAGTCAAATTTACTGAAATTGCTTTGAATCTCCAATTAACTTTTGAAGCTTTGAAACGTCACAAATTGTCAGAGTTAGGGGAAAAAA
>JACEVL010003930.1:0-11039 GCA_020284085.1 Aporrectodea caliginosa
TATAAGACTAAGTTGATTGGACTAGGTTGATCGAATTCTCGAATTGAGCATTGTTTCCCAATAGCATTGTTTCCCGTGTCTGATATACAGGCGTTGCATCCATTTGGAGGGCTTGTCTTGTTTTGCTATAACACCAACCGGAAGTTACGAACACTAAAGCCTTGACCCAGTTCTCTGGATTCCCTCCCCAATTGGATTTCGACCGTGTTGTTCCAACAGACAGTAATGCTTTACTACTATTTCACTTGAAGCGTCATCGATTGATGCCTTGCGCCTTGTTGTAACGGCGCTACACGAGTTAATGACATTAGATTGACTGTGTAACCTGTAGCCTACCATC
Organism: Aporrectodea caliginosa; assembly: GCA_020284085.1. Classification (NCBI taxonomy): domain Eukaryota; kingdom Metazoa; phylum Annelida; class Clitellata; order Crassiclitellata; family Lumbricidae; genus Aporrectodea; species Aporrectodea caliginosa. The sequence continues at coordinate 341 of JACEVL010003930.1, forward strand.
TAACCTGTATCATCCAACCTGTATAATCTTACCTGTATATTCTAACCTGTATAAACTAACTTGTATAATCTAACCTGTAAAATCTTACCTGTATAATCTTACCTCTATATTCTAACCTGTGTAATCAAACCTGTGTAATTCTAACCAGTTTAATCTAACCTGGTTTTTATTACCTGGTACCGGGCTCTTATGTTTCATGCAGGCTTCACCTTCGGAGGGATAATCGCTTCTCTTATTTCGTCGCAGTTCTGCGTTATTCCCATAGACAACGGATGGCCACTTACCTTCTATGTCACAGGTAATTCAGGTGATACACAGGTAGTCGTTTGGTTAGAGAGGTCGTCTTATGACGCCGAGTGTACGGGTTCGAACCATCCCCAGACGGTCACTGTGTAGGGACCCTTCACTTACAATTGCACAGCGCCATCGACCGATGCTTGGTCATTACTCATTAGATATTGGCGTTTAATGAATGCATAGCAATATTGTTGAATATAAAAATATTGACTCTTTATCACTGCATTACCAGCTGGCTTGAATTTAGCTACCTCTGCAAATTGTCTTCGATGAAATAACAATTAATGGCTGCCAATTAAGCTTTCTAATGTAGGCTACATGAAGTTGCGTAGCGTCTTTGGTCTGATGCGCGAATTCCCTGTAACAATTGCAGGATGTGAATATAAGTCATTGTGTCTGTAAACTGTGTCATAGCATGAGGTAATGTAATATAATGTAAACTCTGAAAATTTCTCTGCGGCATGGAAAACAGCCTATACTATCGACGTCCATCTAGTCAGGTCAGCTAGCTTCAATTTATTATTAAAGTCTTCTAACAGAGTGCGTATGAATAAATGATCTACTAATTAAGAACAGGCCTCGTACTTCCGATTGAAACTTAAAGAATAGTAATCATTCATGTTTAAGACCAATATCCTAAATTTTATCTTAGTAAAAGAAATTTCCCAAGAAAAGATGCCAGACGAGTCACATCGAAATTGGAACTAATTGTTCCTGTCCTTGGCTGAATGCTTCTTCTCTTCGTATTTCTCTGATGCGTCAGTCTATAATTGTTTCAAAGAAGCTATCTCTGGATACTTTTGCAGACTACAATTTTAAACTTGAACTTTATTTTTTTCTAAATTGCTTAAATGTGTCGCTTAATAGGGAATCTGTCTTCAAATTAACTATTTCTTTCCTTCCAGTCAGTAATGCGATTGCAAATTACACTTATGCCACAACGACATCTCTATCTTCGTGCAAAGATATAATGTACAGAAATCTCATCTGTAGAAAGCATAGAATATGGACACACTCAACGTCCTTGACCTATCTGCGTTCGACTCTGCTCTTTGTTACATCACCCTTTGTTACATCACCTGACGCGGAGGTGAAGATGTCACGGAGATATCTGGGCTGTGAGTGTTGTAGAGAGTTGTAGGTTAGTGATAGGACTTTGAAGTGACTTCGCTCTGGGATTCTTAACCAACGGAGTGATTTGAGGATGGGAGTGATATGATGATGCTTGGGCGTTCTGGTGACGTCTCTGGCTAATGAGTTTTGGATGAGCTGCATACGCTTTAGTTGGGTGGCTTCAAGGTTGAGAAAGAGGAGAATTGCAATAGTCGAGCTTTGAGTGGACAATGGAGGTAGCGATGGTGGAGGCAGTTTTGAAGTCAAGCATGGGTCGCATGCGGTGGAGGTCAAGAATGTGCATGAAGCAGGAGCGCGAGAGGTTGGATATGTGATTAGAGAAGGAAAAGATGAGGATCAAAGGTTACACTAAGATTGCGGACAGGGGCATCAAAGGTGAAGGTAAGAGATGAAGAGTCAGTGGATAGATGTATTGAAGGGTCAGGGATTTTCTTTGATTTGGTTAGGAAGGCCTAGGATGATGAATTCTGTTTTGGAAGGGTTGAGGCAGAGGAGGTTGGACGACATCCATTGAGAGACTAGGTTAACCACATTGAGTAGTTTTGCAATGGAGGTGGAGAAAGAGCTTGGGGAGAATGATATGTAGAGTTGGGTGTCGTCGGCGTAAAGATGGTGGTCAACAGAGGTGGATTCAATGAGGTGGCTTAATGGTGTGGTATACAGAATGAAGAGCAGTGGACCCAGGACGGAGCCTTGAGGGACACCACAAGAAAGTGGGAGGGGTTGAGAACAGTGGCTGGAGGCTTTAACAGAGAAGGATCTGGAAAACAAGTAGGACTGGAACCATAGTAGAGCAGTGCCAGAGACGCCAAACCAAGATGACAGTCGATGAAGAAGGAGGCTGTGGTCAATGGTGTCGAATGCGGCGGAGATGTCGAGGAGACAGAGGCAGGAGACTTGCTGATGGCTGACGGCAGAAACCAGTTTATTCTACAGAGAGGCGAGTAGAGTTTCTGTGGAGTGGTGTATAGTGAAGCCAGATTGGTGGGGGTTTTAGCAGTGAGTTTGAAGAGAGGTAGTTGTTGAGCCGGGTAAGGATAATTCGTTCAGTTAATTTTGATAGAAAGGAAAGATTTGAGATGGGACGGTAGTTAGATAGGTTTTCCTTGTCAAGATTTGCTTTTTTGAGAAGGGGAGAGACGAGAGAGTGCTTGAAAACCATAGGGAAGTTACCAGTGGAGAGCGAGAGATTGATGATTTTGGTGATTACAGGAACGAGGACAGAAGCACAGTCTTTTAGAAGAGAGGTGGGGATAGGATTAAGTTCACATTGCTTGTTGGGAAGAGAGTTTAGGAGGAGTGACACTTCTGTTTCAATGGCAGGAGAACAATTGGGAGAGATGATTGAGAGGCAGAAGGAGTAGGGTTTGGAAAAGGGAGTGAATCAGTGCTGGAAGAGTTGGAGGCTAGAAGAGATTGTAGTGTAAAGCGAAGGGATGAGATTTTGTCCGAGAAGAATGAACAGAAGGTATCAGCGATAGAGGGAGAGGGAATTGAGCTGGGTAGTGGGGAGGGAAGATTTGCGATGGAGAAGAGAGACCTAACTATTTTCGTCTTCATTGTCGTTTGTTTGTTTGTCTCAGGTGCTGTGAGCTTTGTGTTTTGGGTTTTTTGGAACCTCTTCGCATTCAGTTCTCCCTATGACCATCCGAGAATCAGCGAAGCGGAACTCAACTACATCAAAGGAAGCAACAAACTCCAGTCGACCACTGAAATAAAGGCAATGATGGCTATTCCTCTTCGTAATTAAACAACTCAGGCCACGGAATCTAAGCCTAAGTGAATCTAATTTTATCTGTGTAGACTTTATAACATTTAATGTTCTCATTCTTGTGAATTTCGTGCTCTGCTGCCTCTCTGTTGGGTTTCATATCGTGTCTAAAACTCTGTCTGTTTCAGATGGATATTTCTGGTCTCTCGTATATCGGCTCTATCCGAGCGTTCGTGAATGAGCTGGTGCCCTAGCTGTGCTTAGCTTTTAAGTAGCTCTTTAAAAATTTCGAGACTACCGTTATGATTACGATTACTGTATCTTTGTTGCTCTAGATCATCTCCCCTCATAATATCAACTCTAGTTTTGTACAGGGTTCGGGCTCTGGCCCTAACAATTTTAGAATTACAATATCTAAGCTCAAGACGATTCACATTGGAAATATGATACTAAAGTATGCTGATGATAGCTACTTACTGATACCTTCTTCTAATAGTGCCACTGTTTCAGCCGAGCTAGAACATGTGACTAATTGAGCAAAAGAGTGCAACCTAAAGCTTAACCATAAAAAATACGCAAGAGGTGATTGTAAGAGGGATCGGGAGAAGAGGGGGGTGTCAACCCCTCCGGCCACCCCGGGAGTGACCAGAGTACATAGCATGAAGGTACTGAGGGCTTTTGCTCTCTGAAACTCTAAATGTTGAGATGCATATTGCCCAAATATGCTGCAGGGCTAGGCAATCCATGTATGCCCTGCGCATACTAATTGTCCATGGTCTATCTGGCACTGGGCTTTACGATGTGGTGAGGGCGATAACGGTGGCACGCTTGTTGTATGCTGCTCCGGCATGGTGGGGCTTTGCCAGCCAAAGGGAGAAGGGAATGCTCCAGTCTTTAATGAACAGATTGATCCGTCAGCGATACCTCCCAAGTAATAGCCCAACCTTTGAACAACTATGCCTTAAAGCCGACACCTGCCTATTTTCGGCGGTCCTGGGAAACTCGGGCCATGTTCTCCATGGGTTTCCAAATCCAAAAAAGCCGTTGGCCTATTCCCTTCAACCACGATGACATGACCGTGTTTTACCTTTGGCTGACCATAATATGAAAAACTTTTATAGTTTGAATCCTTTATTCATATTGACTATTGATTCTTTATTATTTATGATGTATGTACACCGGAATGCGGATTGCAACTGGTTCAATAAAGAATATACTTACTTACTTACTTACTTAGGTTGTCTGTCTGCTTCACTTAGGAGCAACCATCGGTCAATAGCTGCAATCGTAAAACATGAATTTCTATAGCGCTACACTACGATGTTAAGCGAAATTTACCAGACCGTTCATTACGATAGATATAATATATATAAGTCTTAGATTAATAATATAATAATAATATTTTTATATAATAATAATATTTAGATTAGCAATTTGTACATGACATGTAAAGATTGACCGTGTTGTTTTGTTGTGAAAAATAACAGCGCAAGCCATTTCCCATTCTGAAGGCCATTTCAAGCCCAGCAGTTCTCGCCATAATCGCTGCCGGTGTATCCCAGACATGGTTTGGCCACACTCAGGCCACGACGCTCCCGTTTTACCTCCGAGACGTTCTCCATTTTGACATCAAACAGGTAATGACCTAATGACCTTTCCCTCCATTGCTCTGATCGGAAGGCTTTTCCTCGCTTCTGCACGAGTACTTCTTTGAAATACGTGTTTAGTAATAATAGTAGAAACATTAGTAGGCATGGCGTGACAAAATGAATAAAAGACAAGAGGCATGGTATAATAATCATCTGTATGTAGTAGACAATAGTGAAATATATAATAATGAAAATAACAATGATGATGATGATGATGATGATGATGATGATGATGAGTGATGATGATGATGATGATGATGATGATGATGATGATGATGATGATGATGATGATGATGATTGTAATAATAATAATGATAATGATAATGATAATGATAATGATAATGATAATGATAATGATAATGATAATGATAATGATGAATGATAATAATAATAATAATAATAATAATAATAATAATAATAATAATAATAACAATAATAATAACAATAACAATAACAATAACAATAACAACAATAACAATAACAATAACAATAACAATAATAATAATAATAATAATAATAATAATAATAATAATAATAATAATAATAATAATAATAATAATAATAATAATCAGGTCTGAAATCGGCAAAGATGACTTACCTGCTGCGGACCTCCCCGTGCTGGGACCACCCGTTACTGGAAACAATGGACCAGCAGACTAGAACCGGACTAGAGAAGATCCTCAACACCGAGCTGAATGACATTCAGTGGCTGCAGGCTTCGCTTCCGATCAGAGATGGAGGACTTGGGACCAGACGGATATCGATGCTGGCAACTTCTGCCTATTTGGCGTCAGCTGCGTCGACCGTCTCGCTCGTGGGCGCCATCTTGGTCGTGGAAGAGTGGAACGATGGGTACCGGAAGGAAATGATGGAGGCTCACAGGGATTCACTGCCCGCAGTGATGGAGCCGTGCCCGAGTACAGCAGAAAGCTTGGGACAGACCTCTGATAGACGGAGATAAAGCGAAGGTCTGGAACGGATGCATCGACCCACTTAGCCAGGCAAGAATGAGAGCACTTTCTGCCCCGCACGCTGGAGACTGGCTGGGGACTATTCCTTTGGTCTCCTGCAGGCCTGGGATTAAGCAATGAGGCTGTGAGGGTTGCTGCAGGACTCCGCCTCGGACTAACGCTCTGTGCACCGCATCCGTGCCAGTGCGAAAATTAAAATCACCGACTCAGGGTGGACATCATGGGCTGGTATGCAGACGGTCGATGGGAAGGGCAGCCCGACACGCCGCGATCAATGAAATAATTTGGAGAGCATTCTCAAAGGCGGACATACCGAGTTCAAGGGAACCACCTGGATTGATCCGCACCGATGGCAAGAGGCCAGATGGCGCCACATTGGTTCCATGGAAGCGAGGTAGATACTTAGCATGGGACGCAACAGCCATCCACACATGCGCATCATCATATATCCACCTGACGGCATCAACCACCGGAGGAGCAGCAGAACAAGCAGCAGAACGCAAGATTGCCAAATACTCAACCCTCCCTGCCACGCATGAATTCGTCCCAGTGGCCATCGAATCATTGGGCCCCATAAACCGCACCGGACTAGAATTTTTACAGGAGCTGGGCCGCCGTATCACTGAGGCAACGGGAGACCCGCGCGAGACTAGTCACCTTTTTCAGCGTCTGTCCGTTTGCACACAGCGCTTTAATGCAGTGGCATTCAGAGTAGAGGTCTGCGGGTAGAGCATTTTGCTACCCGACCCGTACCCGTAACACAGGACTGCTACCCGTACCCGTACCCGACCCGTACTCGAAATTACTACCCAACCCGACCCCGTACCCGCGGGTATACCCGTACCCGTACTGTACCCGCCACGTAATTAATAGGACTTCCCATAATTCCAGTCCCTACCAGTCCAATGGTCTTACAAAGCATGTGGTAGTAATAATAATGATCTGACGATCACAGGTGATGATCACTATTGTCACCTTGTGCCGTCGATTCAAGCTGAATCCTGGGCTTGTCAGTGTCATAGTCAGCCTTCTCCATGTGTTCCGATCTCTCGTCGCCTCTCTCAGCTCCGGAAGGTTCATCATCATCGTCTCGTGTATCTCCTCCATCCATCTCTTTCTTGGTCGTCCTCTTCCTCGAGCTTGGCCCTCCCCACACGCCAGCATCATCTCCTTTTCCATGCCGTCCGCCCGGCAACTAGTAATAGCTAGTAGTAGTAATAATAATAATAATAATAATAATAATAATAATAATAATAATAATAATAATAATAATAATAATAATAATAATAATAATAATAATAATAATAATAATAATAATAATAATAATAATAATAATAACTTGTTTCGGGGGACCCGCAGGAGACAGCACGCCTCTTTCAGCGTCTTTCAATTTGCACACAACGATTCAGCTTTTCGTTGCACGTTTACACATTTGACCGGTGAAGATGACCTTTAACTCCAGAACGACAAAACATTTCCGATAGTTTCTTAGAGCCTGAAGGATTACACTTACCTAGGGCGATTAAAAAATAATAATAAAAATAACTTTTATTCAGCCAGCCATAACACGGGAGTTTGGAACAAAATACCGCTATTTGAATAGTTTATTTCTCAGAGGGAAAGGGGTGACAGACTTGGTGTTTCAACTATTCCTAGCCTCAACTACTGTAACTGCATCAACCTGTTTTAAAGAAAACACGGCTGCTGAACTGCCAGGGTCGGCGTCAGCGACCTCTGACCCCGATTGTCGGGCCTGAAACTCGGATGAGATGATATGTAAAACACTACGATTGGATTGTGCTAATTGAAACAAGCCATTTTGTAACTTTAAATTGAGCATCTATAAATGAATGTCAAGCTCACTAAGGCGCACGGACATAGGTCAAAACAAGGATATGGTACTTAGACTGGATACCGCCATTATGATAAGTCTTTGAAGGTGCAAGACTCACAATTACATGTAACGCCAAAACTTCAGTTCGGTACGGGTAAAACCGGGTATACCCGTAATAATAATGCTCCTACCCGTACCCGACCCGACCCGTAAAATGTCTACCCGACCCGTACCCGACCCGCAGCGTACGGGTCCGGTTACGGTCCAGCGTTTCAACGCAGTTGCTAATTCAGAGGCACTTTTGATCAGCACGATGGGAACGAGAACCTTTGACACAGTAGTTTAGTTTCTTAGACAATGGGATCTTTTCTACCTCGGACGAAAATAATAATAATAATAATAATAATAATAATAATAATAATAATAATAATAATAATAATAATAATAATAATAATAATAATAATAATAATAATAATAATAATAATAATAATAATAATAATAATAATAATAATAATAATAATAATAATAATAATAATAATAATAATAATAATAATAATAATAATAATAATAATAATAATAATAATAATAATAATAATAATAATAAAACGTAACATAGGCATTTATAATATAAAAATAATAATAATATTAATAATAAATAAAAATTCTTAATAATAATAGTAATTATAAAAATAATTTAATTATAATAATAACAATAATTATTATTATTATTATTATTTTCCCAGAGGTACACAATATGATCTCTCGGGAGTGCAAAAATTACGGAGCGTTGTTCTGGATCGGCTAGTGTTATAAGATGCTAATAATAATAATAATAATAATAATAATAATAATAATAATAATAATAATAATAATAATAATAATAATAATAATATTAATAATAATAATAATAATAATAATAACGGCAATAATAATAATAATCCATTATAATAATAATAATAATATTTATTTTAATAATACTATTATATAAATAATAATAATCCCTCAGGGACTTCAAGAATAATTAAAATTATAAGTCTGGAACGGTTATTATTATTATTATTATTATTATTATTATCATCATCATCTATTATTATTATTATTATTATAACATTATCAACAATTTAGCATGGTAAGGTCGAGGAAAAACAGATGGCGTTCCCGCGTTGGACAGCTACCGAGAGTCTTTGGAATAGGTAGCTTGTTTCGAGGGTGTCATGGGTTGCATCCGTCAAGATCGTCCGAGCTCCAACACAAAATTCAATCCTTCTGAACTCCAAGCACCGTTGCAGACTCCAGTGCTGAGCCACAAAAGCATGTGTTCGGGTGATTGTGGCGTTTTCAATATCTTGGCGACGGCTGTCCGGTATGCGGCCTCACCCGCTTCGGTTGATGTTGTTGCCAGATGTGACTTTGCAAATGTGTCCGAAACGGTTTCCCAAGTGCGACAGCTTCCGCATTATTATTATTATTATTATTATTATTATTATTATTATCTTCTCTGGTGAGGTTCAACGGTTAATTCTGAGAAGGGTTGTTTAATTCTTCCGAACGATTATTATATTAGAATCTTTCAGCCCGTTGCGCCGTTATGTCCCGCCAGCGTTTTTTCAGAAGGCCAGACCGTGGATTATTATTATTATTTTTTCCCGAGTTAACATGATCATCATCATTATTATTATTATTATTATTAATTATTATTATTATTATTATTATTATTATTATTATTATTATTATTATTATTATTATTATTATTATTATTATAATCATCATCATCATCATTACGTAAGCGAACATGCCACTATTGGCGGGTTAATGTTTCATCTATAAAATGCAGAATTGCAAATGTTTTGTAAAATGTCTTATTGATACTGTTGTAGAATGGTTTATACACACTTTTGCCTTCCGTTTTGAGCGTTTTGGTCAGCCCACTAATAGGATATCTGGCCGATATCCTACAAGCCAGGAAGATCATATCGACAGTCGCTACTCGCAAGATCTGCCAGAGCATAAGTAAGATAAACTTAACTGAATGAGGATTGCTAATTACGATCATTATTCAGTGTGTCAGACTAATCACAAATTTTCTTTCCTGCATAGGGCTGTACTTCATGGTTCATAGAAAATTCACAATAACGTATTATTCTCAGTTATTAGTCTGTCTGCATCGCATCTGAGTGTGGAATCCATTTTCATATCGTTAAACTGACTATTACAGGGCCTTTCTATTATAGGCTATGTCCAAAGGTTCACACTGTCACGTATAATACATTCAACATCAAAACTGATTTCTTAAGATGGGCTTAGTTCGAGAATCTGTTGAGCAGAGTGAAATGCAGCTACCCTGCCATCATATCCATAGTATTAGATGGGACCCATGACCCATAGACTCTATAAGCATGGTCCTATAATATGGGAATATGGATTATATATTGTTTCTACATGGGGATGCTGGCAGGGTGGTATTGTCATGAGACGAGTTGTCAAGCGATCAGAGGGTGATTTCTGATGTTGCTGTGTTGATGTTGTAGGCAATTTCGGTTGTGCATTGCTTGTTTTGGGTGTTAGCTTCAGCGATTATAACATTCGTTATATGGCTGTTGTCTTTCTAATCATCAACTCAGTAGTCGGCAGCACGTCTCGCATGGGGTCTCTTGTTAACATGCAGGACATTGCTCCAAGGTGAGTTCTGACGTTCAAGTAGGATTCGCGAGCCGTTGTTAGCATCTAACTTTATGAGAAGTAATAACATGTTTAATCCTGGTTCTAGCATTTCACACTAACTTCTAGTTAATAATAAATGTTTCAGATTTAATTTTTAGCGCTGTTGAATCAAATGTACGAGCTACCGCCGAAAACTAACGTTGAAAGAGCAGGCACTATGGTCCCATATGTTTATTCCATTACACGCTATATACCACATCACATGTATTGACAGTTTTGATCTTTAACTCTTTATACTATAGCAATCAGATTATGCCAGCTTTACTTTTTATTATAGTCTATAATATTATAAATGCATGTATACATAGTAGGGTGTTTTTACGGTACATGTGAAATTTTCAACTCAAAGATTTTTTATCGGCCAGGTCAATTTATCATGCCA